>CAWYPQ010000493.1:0-26328 GCA_963965965.1 Trididemnum nubilum
TGGATATTGGTAGATATTTAACAAGCAAATATTTTGACGTACTTTGGGGGTACCACCCCCCTGGAGACCCTCCAATGATCAATTTTTTTGAAAGGTTCAAACTTGGGCGTTCGTTTTATTGATATCAGCAGTTGTTTAAGAGACAAATATTTTGACATAGTTCCAACGGCTTAAGCTTGGATAGGATGCTTATTTTATTACGATCAGTCACTATGTCGTCAATTAAATGTATATATTGACAATGCTTTAAATTCCAAGACCTCTTTTCCAAAAGGTATTTCTAATTAATTTCATAACGGAAAAGCAAAAGTTTTTTTTTTTTAGAATATCATTGTTCAACATGCGTCGGTCTTTCACTGAGACTGCTTTTCAGCTAGCTCCCATTTAGTTACCAACTTCATTTCTATAGCCGCTTTTGTATAAAGGAATTACTTTTACTGTTTTTAGTTGTTCCGGGTAATATCGTTTTTCGATGTAGAGTTGAATGTTCTTCTAAGATAACTTGCAATGATAAATGTTTCCTGCTTGATTAATTTAACCGGTAAGTCAATACTGTATAGCCAGGTCTTTTGAAGCAATTTAAACCATTGCTTCAATTATTTCGTATACAACTGAAGGATTTTGCAGGGCATGGAATGGAACGGAAATTTCGGTATGGAATATGCAAGATGCCAGAATGGAATGGAATGGAAAATTTCAAGAATGGAATGGAAAACAATCTTCCATACTTCCATACCGATTCCATACTAGATTTTGTGCACAGTATTTGCAGAAAAATAGATACCGATGTCGGGTGGTGATAAATATTATTGTCAAAGAAGTATTCAACTTCAATATCTACGCGTATTATTTGTCGACAAATCACGGTACTTTGGTTGTTTATATAGCGCAAACAGTGTACGTATTGCATCATTGTGAGTACATTGCAATTTGCAGCATTGACGTTATAGTTGACGACTTTGACAGGTTTAACTTGTTTTTTTGTTTTTTTTTGAGATTAACAATTAGCTAAGTCCTAAAATTTGTTTTCTTACATCGTCACGAAAACTCGTATTTGCTATTTCATTCCCGCTTGAGCTTGATTTAAGTTATATTTTTAGTTTTTCAGCTTTGAGTAATTCTTTTTGGTGTTAAAACTTGGTATTTCTATTACTGTAAATGTTCTTTAGCAGTTTGGTTATGACAAGTTTTATAGTTGATATGAGAGCAAACTTAAACGGTAATCATTAAACCATAGCCATAACCACGACGCCCAGGCCCTCTGCCTCTCCCCCATTGAAATGCTACCAATGGTCAAGTGGATAGAGCGTCTGCTACTGAAACGGTAGACTCGGGTTCGATTCCCGGTTTGGTCAAACCAAAGACTATGAAAATTGGTATTCACAAGCTTCCCTGCTTGACGTTCAGCAATTAAAGGGACAGTATGAAGCCTCCGCCGAGTGTGGTAGACAGGTGGGCAGATGGCAGCTTGACTCGAAGACCGAAAGGTCCCTTCGCTGTCTCCTGGCCAAGGCAACTTGGTGAATAAAATGTAATTACAATGACAAAAATGATGACATAAAGCCTATTTATTCAGTTTTTTTGCATTTTTTTGGGCGCAACAGTACATGCGCGCAACAGCAATTAGCAATAACTTAATATTGACAACCAGGGGCCTGGGCCCTCTCAAATTAAATTTCTGCCAACTAATTTAAATGTACAAGCCGGGAGAAATTCAGTGTTTTTGTTCTAAATGGGGCAATTTCAGGCCCTCCCCTAACTTTTTTATGCAATAATATGTTTTAGGCCCCAGCTAACTTTTATATTGCAATAACATGATTAGTAACTTTTGAATTTGCAATACTTTTGAAAAAATCTTAGCTAGGGAAATGCGTATCGAACAAATTATTGAAGTTGAATCGAGGGTGACTGGGCTCCTTGTCGTACGTATTCCTAACAATAGTTATTTTCATGACAAAACAAAAATCTTCAAAGGCAAATCTTCGAGTGAATGATTTAATGCTAAAAATGTTGCTGAAAGCAATATACCATGATTCCCCTGACCAGACCAAGTCACAAAATTTAACCCCAAAATGCAAGATTTTAAACGTGATTTGGACTTGACCTGAAGTAAAGAGAGGGATTTGTTCAATCAGCTTTCAAATCTCAAAAACTTTGTTCTTTTAAATGGCTCTGTAAATGTGCAAAATGTGATCCAAATGGCATTAAAATAGTCATTTTTGCAAAAACTCCAAAAAATCGCCCAGCGGCTGGGTGCTTCGCCCCATACTCCGATGGCCTCCGGCGGCAGGTGGCTCCACCTCCAGGCCCCGTCTGTGACACGTTTGAGTAGCACTAATTTGCTTAGCACGTCTCCGAATTTTGATCTGTTAGTAAAACTTTTTAACTTGCGGTTTTAGTCTTTTCCATTTAGGAAATCCTGGTTACTTGGTAAATCAGACCCCCAGCTTTTGATCTTTCATTCTTTGTCCCATAAAAAGTCTCTCTTTTGGAAAATTTCTGATGATGTCATTGCACGTGATGTACGGTTTAGCCCTCACCCTAATCCAAAATCCTGGCTATGCCTATGCATTAAACCATGTGCAATATGCGTACCAGATACAGGTCGTTGCATTTTAGTATTGTTGACGCATCTTCGCGAACGGTTGCCAACAACATTGCAAAGATGCAAAGCAGCAAAATATACGTTGCATTTCTTCCAGTCAAAAATTTCTTTGGTGTGAAAGTATGGAATGGAATACAAAGTGGAAGATTTTTAGTATGCAATGGAAATGGAATGGAAGAAAATTACCTTATGGAATGTGGAAAAATCGTATTCCATTTCATACCATGCCCTGGGATTTAGTATGATTGATTTGCACTAACGTTTTTTCAGATGACAATAATAGTTTTCTTTTTTAACCAAAGCAGGAGGAGCAATTCTGTTACCAATATACGCAAAATAGTGATTGATAGCGTTGCATATTTTGTTTTGGTCATAAAGCACTGTGCCTTGCTCATTCAGCGATGATGGTAGTGTGGCAGAGCTTTTTCGGTTTTTACTTGGGGTGGATTTATTCAGTATCCAAGTGCCAAAGGTGAAAATGCTGCTAAAAAGCAATTGATTGATAAAATTTGAGCGTTGAAAATTTTTTTGCGTGAGTCAATTTGTTTCTACATTTTTTGTATTCTAAAAACGTTGCATCGCTATTTGTTTTCAAAAATCTTTTTGGTAGATTTGGTATTCAATAAGTCTTTGGTAATCCAAGAGGGGCTGGATGTTTTGTAAGCGTACAGTACTGTGTTTTGTTTTTTTTGTGGGAAAATATAAATTTGTTAATGAAGTCAACAAATCCAGCAGTTTTGACAAATCTCTGCTTGTCATGCATTCAGATAGTGACAGGGACTCTTTGAAGTCAATAACAAATTTTTCTGTCTTGTCAGGAGTTAACTGTCAGAAGAGGCCGAAAAAAGAAGGGGAAAATGATTGCTTATATCATAAGTGATTACAAGTAGGATAGGTATTGATAAGCAGATTTTGGTTTGCATAAATGTGGTCTGATATAGAGCTTGCGGAAACGGTTAATCTGGTTGGTTTGTCAACTATCTGAATACAACCCAGCAGATTGATACTATTCGCATAATTAGCGATTGATGCTGGTGCTACGCTCAGTTTATTACAGTTAATATTGAAATCTCGCATCACTACATAGTTTTGTTTCCGTACGTTTGTAAGAGAGTTTAGGTACGTGTCACGATTGTTGAAAGTTGGCTAGAGTACAACCATTAATCTCTAGAATTGTCCACGTCGACGAAAACCAGAGATCGACTAAGACGTTAATTGACAAATCGAAAATAACAGTTGATAGTTCCTTTAGCTTCTTGAATCGCAGAAAGCAGCACACCAATCTTAAATTTAAATTTCCATTTAAGATTGAAACACAAACCAACTCTCACTGAGCAAAATTGCTCCACTAAACCTTCTTACAATTAACCAATTCAGATCGTGTACACCTAACCACGACTGCCCAATTCAGGTTGCAACTAGTGACTACACAAGCCAAATCACAGATACACAACGCGGCAAAATTGCCTGCAAAACTAATATGTAACTTATCCCGCTCGTAGAATACAAGAATAATGAAAATAAAACGACCTGCCTATTTATACTATGGCAAAAGCTATCGAATATTCCAGAAAAATCCTTGTACGTCACAATACAAAAACTAGACAAGCTTACATAACAAATTGCAACATTATTATGATATCACAGAGTTCAAGTCTAAGTATAGCAATTAAGAATGGTAGATAACCAAACAATCGATAACTGCAGAAGATTGTAGAATATACTAGAGAGGAACTGTCTCGAACATTCTAAAATAAAAAGGCAGCATAAACTAGCAAAGCAGTCTTGTTTATGTTAAAGCACAGAAAATACTCATAACTCATGCATTCAAAATTATTGTTCGTGACAGTACGTTTCCTCGAACTCCGACAAAATACCAAACGAATGTCGATAAACTAAACCTACACCTACAGGGATTTTTGAAATAATTTCTACCCAAACATTCTCGCACCCAGGCACGTAGCCAGGAATTCGCAATGGGGGGGCTGTTTTGGGGGTCTGGGGGCGGAGCTACCAGCCGCCGGAGGCCAATGGGGGTCTGGGGGCAAAGCCCCCAGCCGCGGAAGGCTGGGGGTTTGGGAGCAAAGCCCCCAGCCGCCGCAGGCACGGGAGTCTGGGGGCGGAGCTCCCAGCGCTCAAAAATTTTGCTTTTTTTTGCAAAAATAACTAAATTTTAGGGCTATTTTGATAAAAAAAATAATGCTTTTATAACGTGGCTTAGAAATTGGCAGTGCAAGCATGATTAAACTGGTTGCATAAATGGGTTATTTGGGAGGTGGCGAATGGTAAAATTTTAGTTCTCTTATTTAGATACTGGTAAATTATAAAATCTAATAATTTAATAAAACTCACACGGAGTAATCTATTTTGTATACAGTTTATAGACAAAAATAATTGGGGGGGGGCTAATGAAAAGAGATTTGAGAGAAATGATTGGTGATTAACTAATACAGAATAGCCCCCCCTATTCTTTAGTTTATAGTATATTTGTTGATGACATCTATGTTTTGCATTTTTACTCTTGCGATCAAATTTGATTGCGTATTTTTGACCAGTTTTCAAAGTTTTTATTTATTTGTTAGTTCTATTTTTGACAAATTAGCCCCCCCCCCCCCTTTGAATATATGGTTCAAAAAATGTTTCAAATCACTATTTAGTCCACTCCAGTGCATAAAACAGTCTCGAAAGTGCTAAAAACGTAGTGTTTTTCTCATTCTGCATTTTGGTTGACATGCAACCCCCCCCCCCCCCTGGCTACGCTACTACTCGCACCCCTCACAATTAATTTGGTTTTGCTGCAGCTGGCTACACTTTAAGCGCTTTGAAACACACAAACCTGAACCACCCGCACGATTAGAAAAATTGCAATACAAAAAATTGTAACATTTATATTTGTCATGGCAATTTTGTCAGACAAGTTTCAATTCAGCATATAATATCAACTTGACGGGCAATTGATTGAGAAACGCTCGAGTTTGTAAAAATTTTTCAATACGCTAGCAATATTAATATGCACAATATACAAGCTTGATAAAGTTGAAACACTCGTTTCGCCAATTGATTCGACAAGGGTTTTGTACATACACAGATTAAGCTAGATTAAATTGTCCTGTTAACTGTGTTGCGTGAAAATGCTAATGCGTTAAGCCGCATTTACACGGGCGACTTTTTTGCAACGCGATTCGACGATTTTTTATGCGTGAAAATCTCTTTCGCACAGTGGTTACTCACACGAGGCAAGACTCGCTTGCCGCGATCGCGTTTGGCAAGAATCGCTGCCGTGTAAGTAACACCTGCGATTTGCGATGCCGATTATATTTTTGCGCGACTCGATGCAACAATCGTTCTCGCCCATGATCACTTACACGAGGTCGATTTCAGCGTCTCGAGAGTCACAAGGCAAAGTCGCGCTCGTGTAAACAGCAAATCGTATGCAATTTACGAGTCGCCCAGGCATAGCGCAATGCACAAATGCTTTGCGAGTCGCTGGCTGCGATTATCTAAGTTTACTTCATACAATATTGTGTTCATGGCACAAAATAGTCTGTAGTGCTTTTACCGTAATTAATTGTGATTGTGATATTAAATTTACTTCATATTAAAGTTTGAAACGAAGAAGAAATAATATTTTTGTTGATGCTGGCACTGGTCTACTGCAGATACGGCAGTCATGAGCTGATTGCTGATAACTGTGAAGCCAATCAAGCAGGGCTTTAACCCTTAATAAAATGTATGATAAATTAACCACAGGAAACATACCTTAATTGTATTTTGTTTTTATAACACCGTAAGTACACTGTTTTCATACGAACCAGTAAATTTTGAGTTGAGGCTGACTGTTCTTAATTTTTTGCCAATGTTGAGCATCAGTTGCTCTTAATTGGTTCCTAAATTTTGAGATCATTGATGTCAATTATAGCGACAATGTTTGTTAATACCTAATGGTCTGTCTGCTTGTAAACGCCTTTTTAGCTGCTTTTGCAGCATCGTAAAATTGCGGAAAGCAAAAAAGCAAGCTCTAATTTTCGTTTGAACGAGAGCCAAAAAGTTTTTTTGTTACCTGCCCAATGCGCAACAGCACTCTATACTCTCGAAGTTATTCAAGCTCTTTTGTTTTGAATCAATACAGAATTTAGTTTCCTTTTTGATTTGGCATTTCTTCTTTTTCGGTTGTTCTTAACCCTAGAATAGCTAAGACAATGAATTCACAATAATGGCATTTGGACAATATATTTTGGAAATGGAGGTCCGTTACAATATGGAGCCTTCACCGTGTCCGTCTGGGCAAACCACAATTGAAATTCTTCAACTTGAACTGAATTGTTCAGACAAAATGCATAATTTGGAACAGTACGACATGGCAAAATATATCTGAAATTTAGCCTGAAAATAATGAACTTAAAGAGTGCCATACGAGCGGTCTTGAAAATGAAATACGTCTGTTTGCCAGTTGCTGAAATGAAAAGGAATGCCAGAACAGAGGTAACTCGGCCAAACACAAAGGCGTGCAGGAATTACCAAAAAGCGCGTAATTTTTAAAGCGTTGGTTGCGGGAACTAAAGTGTGGCGCACAAACTGAGCAAACTAAAAGGAAAAAGCGGCCGGATCAAAACTAGAGCGGGGCAACACAAAAAAGGTCAATCGGTGCTGTGACAGTGCTGGTAGAGTAGGCTGATAGGCTCACATCTATGCTCACTCGTTGGGTCCAGCACTTTGTATACAAGTACCATCCACTGGTTTTTGTCGGCTACAAACGTGTTAGCGTTTGCTTTCTTTTCTGACCCGAGATTGCTAGAGCCTACCGGCAATTCTTGCGGTTAAAATAACCACAGTTAAGTGAAGAAGCACAACACCTACTGGCCCGCATATTGTGATTAAACATTAATTTCATGAAAATGATGTTTATAATGAAATCATGATCTCAATTTCGAGTGGTTTTATGGGGCTTTTTCATTTGAATAACGCCAGGAATGAGTTTTGACATGAAGTCACTGGCGTATTTTTGCACTGTTCATAATACTTCATCCTCCGCACTATACTTACTGTAATTGCGTAGCGTTTAGCAAATGCATGCGCTGCTTGTTTTATTATTGTGGATATTGGTGCTTTGTAACAGCTGTGGTTTAGTAGCTCCATAAAAAAATTACATGAAAACACATATTATATGAATGCTATGTGGATTTTTTGAATGTTGGTTTAATTGAAAAAGAGCCAGTACTTCTGTAGTGACAAAAGGCGCCAGGTATCACTGCAGAAGAACTCAAAAAGTAAACTTCTAAAAACAAAAATAAAATTTAACCATTAGCATTTCGTATAGTATATGACAGCACAGATCTCCTATAAAATACTAAAATACTTTTGCACTATTAAGTAAATAAACAATATGAATTTGTCAGTTACCCATGCTTGGAGAAAAAGTAATTTCAAAAGTGTTTTTAGAATTAACTGCACAAAAATATTAATAAATTTTATTGTTTTACCAAACATTATGCATAATCAAACAAGACACACAGTCAGAGATGGGTTGCGGTAGAGAAAACCCAATACCAAACGGGTAAATGACAGAAATTTATAACAAATTATGAGAATTAATGCCCGCTTGACTTTGCTCCATCCCAGCCAACTCAAAATAGCATTTACGTATCACACATTCGGCACGAGCAGCACGCCGCCGTTGCTGTTTCATCTTTCACCTTGCATTTTCATCGCAAGTTTTGACATTAGCTGCTTAATAGTATTCTTCGTATTTTGTTTTACGCTTGCGTTGCCTTCATTCATTTTCTTTTCAAAATTCCAAAGCGTGATTGCTTCAAATGCAAAAGCTGACAAGCGGCGCATTTGAAGTGCTTTTGCAGCAGTTCGCTTTTGCAAATTCAAAACCAGCAAGCCGTGCTTTGAAACTATCTCGCACCGTGTAAGTAAACCAGTGCGATAGCGACTCTTCCGCCGACTCGATTTTGCGAGAATCACTGGCACGCAGTCTCAACGTGTAGCCGCATTTACACGGGCGACTTTTAGCTGCGAGAGTCGACATTTTGCCTTTTTTCTTTCTCAAATCGCGTAGGTCACTTACACGGCGCAAGATTCACGTGAGATTTAGTCTGCGCGATATCGCCAAACACGCCCCCCAAAAAATCAAATCGCAGCAGTCACTCACACGGAAGAGATTTTATCGCGATGCTCGCATACGATTACAACTCGCAGAAGTCACTTACACGTTGAGACTGCGTGCCAGTGATTCTCGCCAAATCGAGTCGGCGGAACAGTCGCTATCGCACTGGTTCACTTACACGGTGCGAGATAGTTTCAAAGCGCTGCTTGCTGGTTTTGAATTTGCAAAAGCCAATTGCTGCAAAAGCACTTCAAATGAGCAACTTTTCAGCTTTTGCGTTTGAAGCAATCACGCTTCGGAATTTTGAACAGAAATTGCATGAAGCCAACGCAAGCGTAAAACGAAATACAAGGAATACAATTGAGCAGCTAATTTCGTTAAAACTTGCAATGAAAATGCAAGGTGAAAGATGAAGCACTATAAAACGCTTGAAATTACTCAAAAAAGCTTATTTACTCTACATCATTCCGAGTTAGCTTGGATGGAGCAAAGTCAAGCGGGCATAAACGCTCATAATTTATTTTTAAATTCTGTCATTTACCCTTAAGGTCTTGGTTTTTCTCCACTGCAACCTGCAACCCATCTCTGACCGTGTTTCTTGTTTGGTTATACATAATACTTTGGTAAAATAAAACAATAAAATTTATCAACATTTCTGTGCAATTAATTCTAAAAACACTTTTGAAATTACCTTTTCTCCAAGCATGTGTGACCGACAAATTCATATTGTTTGTTTCCTTAATAGTGCACAAGTATTTCGTATTTTATAGTAGATCTGTCCTGTTATATCATACGAAATACCAATTGTTAAATTTTATTTTTAAGTTTACTTTTTGAGTTCTTCTGAAGTGATACCAGGCGCCTTTTGTCGCTACTGAAGCACTGGTTCTTTTCTAATTTAAACCAACATTCAAAAAATCCATCTAGCATTTGTATAATACGTGTTTTCATGTGAATTTGTTATGGAGCTACTAAACCACAGCTGTTACAAAGCATCAATATCCACAACAATAAAATAGGCCGCGCATGCACTTGCTAAACTCTAGGCAATTACAATAAGTATAGTGCGGAGGATGATCATTATGAACAGTGCAAAAATACGTCCGTCTTCGTTCCTGGCGTAATTCAAATGAAAAAGCGCCATAAAACCACTAGAAATTGAGAACATGATTTGCTTAGAAATAGCATTTTCATGAAATTGATGTTTAATTACAATATACGGTGCAGTAGGTGTTATGTTTTTACACTCAAATGTGGTCATTTTAACCACAAGAGATGCCGGTATAGGCTACTAGCAATCTCGGGTCAGAAAAGAAAGCAAACGCTAACACTTTTTTAGCCGACAAAAACCAGTGGATGGTACTTGTCTACAAGATGCTGGACCCAACGAGTGAGCATACGGTGTCGTGAGCCTACACTGCTAGCACTGTCAAAGCACCGATTGACTTTTTTTTGTGTTGCCCCGCTCTAGTTTCGGAATTCGGCCGTTTCTTATTTTCAGTTTGCTCAGTTTGCGCACGTCACCTTATTTCCAGCAGCCATTGGCTGCAAACGTTTTAAAAATTACGCGCTTTTTGGTCGAGTTACCTCTGTTCTGACATTTCGTTTCATTCGAGCAATTGGCAAACAGAAGTATTTTATTTTGAAGACCGCTCGTACGGCACTCTATTAGTTCATTATTTTCAGGTTAAATTTCACTTGTTGTTTGCCATGCCGTACTGTTCCATATTATTTGTTTTGTCTGAACAATACAGTTTAAGTTGGAGAATTTCAATTGTCGTTTGCCCAGACCTACAGGGTGAAGGCTACAGAGTTTCGCTGGAGCACCTGCAGTCAACAGTATTACGGAGGGCTTCTGTAACAAGCACCTCCATTTCCAAAATATATTGTCCAAACGCCATTATTGAGAATTCATTGTCTTAGCTATTCTAGGGTTTTCAGATTTTTAACTTACTCGTATGTTTTTGCTATGTCAGAATATTAGCAATGACAAAATTGATTACATTTTTTTATGCACAAAAAATTTTGTAAAAACACGAGGCTCATTTTTGCGCAAAATTTAATAACACATTAGGAAGAACAACCGAAAAAGAATAAATTCCAAATCAAAAAACAAACTAAATTCTGTTCTGATTAAAAACAATAAAGCTTGAGTGGTTTTTTAGTATTTGCGAGCAAAATTGCAACAAAGTTGAGACTATAGAGTGCTTTTGCACACAGCGCAGGTAACAAAAACACTTTTTGGCTCTCGTTCAAACGAAAATTAGTTCTCGCTTTTTCGCTTTCCGCAATTTTACGATGCTGCAAAAGTAGCCAAAAAGGCGTTTACAAGCAGATATAGCACTAGGAATTAACAAACATGGTCGCCATAATTGACATCAATGATCTCAAACTTTAAGAACCAATTACGAGCAACTGAGGCTTAACATTGGCGAAAAGATAAAAACAGCCAGCCTTAACTCAAAGTTTACTGATTCTTATAAAAAAGCGTGCTTAAGGTACTGTAAAAGCAGAATACAGTTACGGTACTGTTACCTGTGGTTAATTCATTATACACTTTATAAAGGGTTAAAGTTTTGCTTGATTGGCTTCACAGTTACTAGCAATCAGCTCATGACTGCCGTATCTGCAGTAGACCAGTGCCAGCATGCACAAGAAAATTATTGCTTCTGCGGTTCTAATATGAAGTAAATTTAATATCACAATCACAATTAATTACGGTAAAAGCACTACAGACTATTTTATACTATGAACACAATACTTTGTGAAGCAAATTTAGGGTAATCGCAGCCAGCGACTCGCAAAGCATTTGTGCATTGCGCTATGCCTGGGCGACTCGTAAATTGCATACGATTTGCTGTTTACACGAGCGCGACTTTGCCTTGTGACTCTCGAGACGTTGAAATCGACCTCGTGTAAGTGATCACGAGCGAGAAGGATTCTTGCATCGAGTCGCGCGAAATATAATCGGCATCGCAAATCGCAGGTGTTACTTACACGGCGGCGATTCTTCCCAAACGCGATCGCGGTAAGCGAGTCTCGCCTCGTGTAAGTAACCACTGCGCGAGCGAGATTTTCACGCATAAAAAATCTTCGAATCGCGTTGCAAAAAAGTCGCCCGTGTAAATGCGGCTTAATGCAAACTTAAGATATTTCAACTTCTATATGTGCTTTAGTGTCGCTCCGTTCACTAGCAGCGAGCACTGATCAGGGTTTCTTAAAAGGTGAAGTACCTCAGTTTTGGCCAAAGGTGGGCAGTATCAAATTACTTTCTTGTACCGATACCGCCGGTACTTTTTAAAATATGGAACGGTACCGAATTACTTTGATTTTGCTAAAATGGTACTTTTTTCCGGTACTTTCTTATTTTCGATTTGATTAGTATTTTTGTTTCTTTTTTTGGAAGGTAATAAATAAGTACATGTACTGTACAAGTTCATACAGCACAGAAAATTTACTATTGGTGTAAGTCTTGAATGCAATCAAGAACCAAAAATTTGCTTGGACTGTGACTCCACAGACTGAAACTGTGTTTTGTACTGTATAACCAAAGTTAAAGTTGGAATAACATTTTGAGTTGGAGTACTTTGTTCAGAAATTAACGTAGGACGCAAATTCACTTGTTTTGTGATCTACCGTTATATTGATCGTATTGTCAGTTACCAATTTGCGCCCAAATTTCTAATTCAATGCCAAGTAGACTCCAACAAAAAGACCACGTTTCCGTTCAAAAGAGTAGGCGATACGGTAGTTTCATACTGTACATCCAACAAGTTAATATTAATCGGAAGATATAGATATTAATATTCCAGTGGCTACAGCTGGCGAGAAAAATACTCAAGTTTTATGCAGAGCTAGTTTTACAAAGCACGAGCTCTGGGAGAAATCGATGTCCCAAGTTAGTAATAGTATAACACGGTTGTAGCGGCGCGAATTACTATGGGATGTCCAGTGGTCTGCTTTCTGTTCATTAAAATTTATATTCGCTCTTCCGGGAAAAAAATCTTTTGACCTACTTCGAAAAAAATTAAAAAGTACTGGTACCGAGTGCGGGAAACGTAATCAGGTACTTTTGTTAGAGAGTAGGCTACCGAGAACTCGTACCGAATTACTTTTGAAGTACCAGTGCCCACCTTTGGTTTTGGCTGTGCTTCATTTATTCTGTGGCTGTCACATGCTTCTGCGTAGCTATTCAATGCGCACTGGAGGCAGGGGCGCCGAAAGCCGAACGTGGGCCCGGGGACAGCTCAAATGTGACGGAATTGTGGTTTTGTAAAGTCCAAAACACAGGGAAAAAATGCTGCTTTTTGATTTGAAAAATGATGTGATCTCAAAAAAAAAAAAGGTCTTCTACTAATTTTCAACGCTTTTTCCGGCTGAAATCAAGTGATCTCAATAAAAAAAAGGTTTTCTTCAAATTTTCAACGCTTTTTCCAGCCGAAATCAAGTGATCTCCAAATTTTCAACGCTTTTTTCGGCTGAAATTGTGTGATCTCAAAAAAAAGGTCTTCTCCAGATTTTCAACGCCTTTTTACGGCGGAAATCAAGTTATCTCCAAAAGAAATAAAGCTGTTCACATACAACTTTAATGGACTTTTCACTTGGATGGGCCCCCTCTCGAGCTCATGGGCCCAGGAGTCCTTGTCCCCCCCTACCTCCCCCTCTCGTAGGCCCTGACTGGAAACCAGATTTCTTTGGATAAAAGCAGAACCAAATCATCAGCAAAAAGCAAGCAGAACTTCTTCTTTCTTTGTTGCCCGCTTTTCTGTGAGGGTTGGGGGGCAGCAGCTCGAGATTAAGCGACCACTTCACGGTCTTCCATCACCTCCATGATTTCGCTTGAGTGAAGTCCCTAGCGATTCCATCCTAGATCCTCAATGTAATCGGTCCATCTAGGTCTAGGTCGTCCGAGTGGTCTTATCCCATTTGCTTTGGCAAGTAAATCTTGTTTGAGGAGTCTTTCCTGAAGCAATCTGCTTACACGGCCAAACCATCTAAGTTGAGATCTTTTAATCAGGAGAAGTAACGGATAGATGTTAAGAAATTTTCGAATCTCAGAGCTACGCACCTGGATAAACAGTGTAACTCCTTCGATTCTTCGTAAAAACCTCATTTTGGACGCTTGTATTTGTGATTGCAGTCTTCGGTCATTACCCAAGATTCATGATCATAGGTGAGAATAGGGACAAAAACTGTCTTGAAAATTGAGAGAGCTTTGCCTTTTTCGACAATTCTCGTTTCATGACAATCGAGTAGTGCAAAGCTTGCATTACTGCACCAGCCTTGCCTACTCGGGTATTAAGTTCTTCCTCTTGCCTTCTGTCACTCGTAGATGATTTTGTGATTTCCAATTGTGGCACAAACGTCAGCTTGGCTGCATTTGTCGATCCAATTCAAGTAAACAATGAAAAAGATAGGTGACAAATCACATTGTTGATGTGAATAAAACCCAACTGCTCCATGGCTTGAAATTCAATTAACTGGCTGCGTTTGGCGCACTTGGCGCCACATTTTTCAAGCATTTCACCTATGTTTTATCATGCGCCACTGTGGCTACGACCGCGCGCATCTGCATCTAGTTTCAGCTAGTCAATGTAAAATTGTAAACTAGGACTGTACTGTACATCAGTAGCATAGTGTAGACATGAACGTAGTAGCGTATTATCAGTTTGTGATTTACAATAAGCTACTGCATTTATGGTTTGAATATTACACTGTGCTGTCTGCTCAGGGCTTATACAGGTACACCGATTGTAAGAAAATAGGCCCAGTTAAGTGGTACTGCTAGGCTCTAACAGGCTACACAGTTAAATTAATTAAAGTAGTAGGCTCTTCCAGGCTAAACAGTTAAAGCGGTAGGCCTATCCTACCACTTAAAGGTACTACAACAATAGGACTAAGACAGGCGTAGGGATCGCAGGTAGTGGTGCTTTTGAAATTTTGCAGCAACCAGATTTGTTACCGTACCAGTTTGTTCTTTTAAGGAAGTGGCTAGTGTTACGTTACGTAATGCCCATGAAGAGAATAAGAGAGCAAAAAATGAACGCTCATATGCTCATTTACTCTTTTTTATTGTTTAAATTATTGTTAGGGTGAGAGTTTGGGTTAGGTTTAGGGTTGGGGTTAGAGCTAGGATAGCGATTAACCAATTTCTTATTCTTATGTTACTACGATGCTGGTACATACTCACTGGTAATGCAACAGCAGCCTCTGCCTTCTTTTAATTCTGCAGTCGATTTGTTCAAACGAAAAGTATGATACTGATAGTCAGAAGTGCAGGATGTTTCTGCAAGTATTAAAGCAATTTTTAACAACCGTTTCCAGGTTTTCCCAAAATTAGAAACTGGTTTTGTTTGTGCTGCAAACTTAAGTGGCAGAAAAGCAGCACTGCTTGTACAGTTGCAGAATGAGTGTACTATAAATCTTAAAGGTCTTATAGTCAGATTCTCATCTGCCATAGGCAGTAGGCCGATTGCTTACTGTCAACAGGTCAACCGGGGCAACTTTGAACATTTTTGAATCACTTTTACTTATCACTTCTGCCAGGTTTAAGCAAGAAAAGTGCTTATAGGCTGAATGTAACACTTAAGGATGGTCTCAGCAACTGGAACTGTCATAACTAAAAAAATATTTTGCCCTCATAAGCCATTTATTCTATCTCAAAAAGCGTTCAAAGTCGCCCCACTCTGTGGGGCAACTTTGAACTACCTACTGGTACCGCCATGCACTTATACCTTCACTTACAAGCACAAAGTTGCCTTTGCCTAAAATGTCTTTGAATTAGAGCGTTGCGGAGTGGCTAATTTTTCCACTCCAGATCCAATCCGAAATTATTTAACTGACTCCAGCTCTAATCCGGCTCCGAAATTTTACAACAACACTCCGGTCTGAAATACTCCGATACAAAAATGCACTTCGACGAAAAATTTGAACCAATTGTCATATTGCTCAATAACCTGGATAAGCGTAGCTTAATCACATATTTTGATGGGAAGTGTCTGCTGCACCGGTCCAGTTTCGGACATCAAATCGCTAATGCACCGGCAGCCTATTAAATTGCGTTTTTTTCATTGATTCGATTTGAATCCAGCACTTTGACACATCTAATTTGAAGCCCTGATAGCGTAGTGGTTAGTACGCATGACCAGTGTTCCCTATTAGCGCAAAAAAGTGCGAAAAGTGTGAAATTTTTTCCGGCATTTTCGCACTGAAATTTTGCGAATTCCGGCATTTTTTCTCCCATCAAAAACCGGCATTTTTGTTTCCCGCCAAAAATCGTAGACAGCTGCGGTCCACGGTGCCTTGCTCTGGTATGTCGCAGAAATTGCGGAGAAAAGTTGCAGAACTCAGATGAAGAAGTCGGAGAAAAAGATGCCCCCATCGGCGTGATGACCTTTTTTTTTTTTTTTTTTTTTGGAGATCACATTGCAACCAGACAAAATTGATCAGAAAATTTTTGGCATTTTCACATTGAGTTTAGGACGTTTGCACAATTTCCGGCATTTTTGCAGAAGGTGAAAACTTAGAGGGAACACTGCGCATGACTGCAGTGCCAAGGGTTGAGGTATTGATTCGTGCCGGACACCTCACAAAAAATAGCGCTAGAGAGCTATAACGCTACCAATTCTTTTAATTCTCCAAAATCTTATGATTAGAGTTAGGGTTGGGGCAGCGCTGCCAGCTTGAGAGATAGTAAATTGAACAGCAAAATATAATGATCGCCGCCGTCGGTGCAGCAGCGATTAGATGTTGGAAACCGGGCTGGTGCAGCAGACACTGCCATTTTGATATTACATTCCCAGAGAGCAAAAGTACGGTAGTTGCTCATTCTACTACCAACTATCACTACAGCTTAGAAGATTAATTAAAGTCTCACTCCGGTACTCAGCTTGCATTGTGGACATGCATTAATTTAAAAGCCTTAATTGCTTCATTGATATCTAGCGGGCGCATGGCCGAGTGGTGAGGGCAGTAAACTGTCGATCACATCGTTATGGGTTCGAGCCTGTTTCGTCTATCGCTAATGGACCTGACTTGGGGATCTACATGTCAGTAGTAGTGGTGTAATGAATCGCCCTATTTTTGAGAATTACTTTGTTGAAATGATGATATCATTGTCACGTGACCTTGTGCTAGTCAGGCAAAACAGAAAAAAAATCTTATTAAAGTTCAAACACTAACCTAGCAAGAGACCGCTTTTGTTCTTGAAAAGTATTTAACTGAAAACAAAGTTTGTTTAATTGAAGTGTTCAAAGTCGCCCCGGTTGATGGTATGTGCCTACCTAGCTCGACAGTCTAATGCTGGTTCACAAATTCAGATTCTTACCTAGCCCTAGCCGTACCATTTATTGATTTAAGCAGAGCTGCCTTTTAACTCAAAGCTACAACTGCAGCCAGTAGCTTACTGTACCAGTATTCAGTTACTGACTGCTTATCGGTACTGTATGATAATTGATCTAGGCAATAAACTGGAAAGGCTTGATTAATCTAGTCATTAAACTAGAATGTGGAAAGGTTTGTTTTGAAGGTAATTAATTTATCAGCAAAAAGTAAAAAAATGCTTTAGTTTAATCTAGAATCCAACATAGCCTAGACTTACCTTGACACAAATTCCCCTCATCAACATAAATTACTGCTTGGACCGTGAAAATCCTTTTGATCGTTGCGGTATCGCTACAGTACCTGTCTGCCTGTGAAGTGAAGACTTTTTTAGAGATCAAGTTGCTGAGCTACAATATCACCAAAATTCTTGGAACAAATTTTATCTGCCCAGATCACGCTCTTCTTGCACTTTGTTTGATGCAACACCAAATTACGAGGGTTTTAGATTGGCATGAAAATCTGGTGCAGAAAAACTGAACTTTTTAACCTGGGTGTTAAATTAACTTAGTAGATCTAGGTTTCCATACATTTAAACATGCATGAAAATTGATAGTACAGTGCCAGTACATTCATTTTGAAAACAGATCTAAATGTGTTCCGTAGCCTATTAGTATACTGTAATTTTTGACCATATTAATTGGCATTGCGCTAAGGTTTTGTTAAATATTGTTGTACTGAAATACCATATGTATGGTGCTCGGTAGCTTCAAATGAAATATCTGGGTAGCTGCAATACATGTATCATATATTAACTTTAAACTTTCCTACTAATAATTTAAAATTCAAAATGTATTCTCAAATTCTATTCTTGAATAACAATAAAAGTAACATAGCTTTCATTTGTAGTCTGTAATAGCGGTTATCAATAAAAATCTAGTTGAAGAGTTGTTACAAATCAAACTATTATAGACTGCTAATATTTATTTACCGTTAATTATTATCAAGTTTCAGTTTGACATAAATGCTATTGTGCTTAGCTGTTAGTGTCAAACAAATTGTATTCTGTATTTAACGAAGTGAGCTGTTTTCAACCTGAAACAAAGAAAAGATTAAACTGTTGACTGAGTTTTGATGCTATGTCATGGTAATGTATCTACTTTGCTTTGAGAAATAAAAAAGTTTCAAATGTTTCGTCACAGACAACTCTTTGATGTTTCATGGAAAGCATTGCAAGGTTGCTTAAACATAAACAAAAAACTTTATAGCACTTTTCCAAATGTGCCATTCTCATTTATTTCAACAAGTGCAGAAAAATCAGATGCTTTGTCAGTAAAATTTTCAAAATTATCGCTTCCTGCTGGATTTCGCATAACCTATTGTTACTCTGAAGAAGAATGCAAGTACATATGTGATAAACTGTTATTGAATCTTACACTCCCAGTTGTTGTGGGTTGTGATGCAGAATGGGTTCCATTTAGTAAGAATCCTCGAGAAAAAATTGCGGTTTTGCAGTTGTGTTTCTCTGATGAAGAATGTTACGTGTTTCATTTATCACAGATGGGATCTTTACCAAAATCTTTAGAAACCATAATATTTCATCGCTGGATTGTTAAAGTTGGATTAGGGATAAAACAAGATTTGCTCAAATTAAGTGCTGGGCATTGCTTAAATATGAAACCAAATCCACTATCATATATTGACATTGGAAAATATGCGTATGATATTGGTTTTCATCCTAATGGTAAATCTTCTTGGAGTTTAAAAATTTTATCAGAAGTAATCTTAAAGCAAACAATAGATAAAAACGGCTTGACTAAGTTAAGTAACTGGAAACAGTTTCCATTATTGAAGAATCAATTAGTATACGCTGCAACGGATGCATATGTAAGTTGGTTGTTGTTTAAATCATTGGACATGCAAAGAAGATTGCAAGAAGAGCCTGTTTCTGCTTATCCTTATTTGGCAAAAAAACTAAAATGATTTTGCGTGCTTTCACTTACAAGTCTGGTCTAAAGTTGATATAAACTTGACCGGCTCCTACTAGTGTGGTAGCACAGGTTATAGTTTGCCAGACAAACTTCAAGAATAGCGCTATTCTAATGAGTTGACGAGAATGACAATGTGCTTTAAAACTGCCACCCATAGATCTGGGTTTATTTTTTGCTCAGAAATTTTAGTCTAATGTTCAAATTTAGACGTAATTTTTTAATTATTTCAAAAGTTATTTTAGTCATTTTTATCATTGTGAACATGCTTTTAGCTCATGAAGTCAAAATCTTCTAAATTTTCTTGGTCATTTTAACCAAATTGACTTATTTACGATCACTCATTAAAAATTTAATTCAATGACCAAAAACGGCAAAAAAAAAAGAAAAAAAACTTACGGTCATAAATTACCTTACCGTTATTTGGTTTTAATATGTGCTGTGGATCTGGTATTTTTTTAAGATACTGTTGCATCTCGGCCAGTGGTTCTTAACCTGCTGCATGTAATTTCCCCCAAAGTGGTAATTTGGCAAATTGAAAGGGGTAATGTAAATTTTTTTTAACAAAAAGAAGTCACTCGAATGACAAACGTTTATCGTGTGGGGCTCTAAAACTTTCATTTTCACTATCATCATGCTTTTTTGTGATGTCATAGTTTAATACTAATTATTCAGAACTATGTCACTGTGGCTAGAGTCACTTTTTTAATTCTCTTGTTTCATAAACAATTGATAGTCTAGTCCAGTTAATAATAGGTGTGAGGTGAGCATTTGCTATATTGCAATTTAGTATTTTTTTCCTAGAATTGAAGAGCGACATAATTTTTTGTGGATTAGCAAGCCATTTTCCGGTAAAGAAAACTTTGTTTGTGATGATGATATGGCAGCAATAATAGAGAGTCTTCAACTGCGCAAAGATGGACGTCTTAAAACTGACTTAACCGAAGACGATATAGGACAATTTTGGGCTGGCATTTAAAATAAATATCACATTTTTTTCAAAAAAGCTTAATAGAGTTTTTTTTTTATTCAATTTCCTTCAACTTATTGCTGTGAAGTGGGATTTCCTTCAATTGTGTCCATAAAGACAAAATATTGCAACAGGCTCGAGATTGATGATGATGTAAGAGGTTTTGTTTCCTGCACTCAGCCTAGATTTAAACAACAAAAAAGCAGTATCAACCTTCCCATTAATTGCATTTGTAATAAGAAATAATTTTTCTGTGTGTTTATTTTGGATTGCAAGCTATTAGAGTTGCTGTTTTTCAAAAAAGGGATGATTAATATGCATCAAAATATTTTGGGGGTAACAACATAAGAAAGGTTGAAAAGCATTGATCTAAGCAAAATTTATAATCTATCATATTAAGCAAAAAATAGCAATAATACATTATTTTGTTAAAGCTTAATGAACAATACACAAATTTTATACTTATCTTTAGTTCTGCATGGACCACTTAAATGCTGAAATCTTCTATATACAGTATTTTTTGGACTAGAAGGCACGTTGAAATGTAAGGTGCAGTATCAGTAAATGACGTTTATTACTTTCTTTATAATAGGCACTCAAAAATAATAAAAAATACAACTTGAAAAGCTCTAAAAACTGTAAAAAATCTCATAATAGCTCTGAATTAAATGGTGAAGAGAAAAGGGTATAACCTGATCCGTATACCCGGTATAAGGTGCACATTCAGTTTTTTGATATTTTTGGTATTTTTGTGCTCTTTATGGTCCGAAAAATAGAGTATTTACTTGCTAAAGTACTAATGCCGAAGCAAAATTCTAGATCATTCTAGCGATATGTAATTTACGCTTAAATGTTTAATTTTGGCAATTATGATTAAATAAGATTACAGTATATTGTGATGATTAATATTTGGCAAAGAGCAACTAATGATTGTGCTATTTTCAATTTGTAGTTGTTTTGGCAGCTTTAATCACAATTCAACTCAGGGCCACGATTGGAAAACATTAGTCAAGTAAGAAAGTGCTGGATTTTGGCCAAACTAAAAGTTTCACTTTGTGACTTTTTTCTAGGCTTTCCCCCTGGTATGGTAGCCTTATTAGGGTGGAAAGCATATACCTAAATGTCTAACATTAAGAACTCTGGCAGTAAATGTCAACATTCATAATTAAATTATTATTAAAACTAGAGCTTGGCCGATATATCATATTGGCTTTCTGCCACCAATAAAATATTGGCCTACAAAAGCATACTTAATTCCAGCAACACATACATTTGAAACCAGTACAAGTTATTTGAAGTGTTTTATTTTTTTAGAGCAAGCAAGAGCAATCTTGCTTATGAACAAACGCTAGCATTCTGCATGCATAAACAGCAGTCAAAGTTACGCTTGTTGCTATTTGCACTGCTGTTCTCGCATGTTTTTGTGAATAATACTGTTCTGTGATTTGTGTTTATTATAGTGTATCTTCGAAAGAGGTTAATGAACCTTTTTAGTGACAAGGTAATTGAAAATTAGTGATAAAATTGTTGTAGGTAGTTAATATATCGATATCAGTTGTA
The DNA here is from genome assembly GCA_963965965.1 of Trididemnum nubilum. Lineage (NCBI taxonomy): Eukaryota > Metazoa > Chordata > Ascidiacea > Aplousobranchia > Didemnidae > Trididemnum > Trididemnum nubilum. The sequence continues at coordinate 21,555 of CAWYPQ010000493.1, forward strand.
AAAATTTCCAGAATATTGGTATCGATTTGAAAAAGTCATATTGGTCGAGCTCTAATTGAAACTTATAATTGTAATGGTTGCACTTGGTCATTAGCTTGATTCTGGTGTTTTTTGATTTGTTTCAGAAGAATTACCAGTACATTTTTGTAAGATAATGTTTGCTTATTTATGAATTAGAGCATTGAATGATTAATACAGTGTAACATGCTGCAAATTGTGGTCTACGACTTAGGTGCCTGAACTTTCAGGCAACTTTTTTGAATAAAGTTTTTTTTGTTTCACTCAACAGTTTTTTTTTTCAAAACAAGTTTTTTTAATGTTTTTTTTAACATTTTTTTTTTCAAAAACATATTTTTCTAAATAAAAGCTTTTTCCAAAAAAAGTTTTTTGAACAAACACGTTTCATTTTGATTAAAATATTCATATCTTCAAAGGTTTTCATATGACACTTGTCCAGAAGAATTATCAGAATAGAGATCGCAAGAAAAGGAGCGGCTATGGAAAAAAGTCCAGCAGTGATTGGCTGGAAAAAGATCAATGAGAGAGCGTCATTTAAGTACAATCTTTAAGCTGTACACAAATTCATTTAGTCGGCAGAGGGGGGTTAAAAGTTTTGATAAAAGTGACTTCGAAAGCAGATAGATTGGAAGGAGAGCGGAAAAATTTTTACAAAAAAAATTGATTTTTTGTTGTATTTTTTCAATAGTTAAAAATGTTTTCCACTACATGTTCACAAAATTTGCTTACCTAATCCGGACGCATCCAATCTGCAACCTGCGGTCTCAAATTTTGCAGTAAATGGGCATGAGTTGCTTATACGAGTTACTTGCTTGGGCACAAGTTAGAGCAATTAAAAACTTTTCTCTTTGATTGTTTTTGGTCTTTACCTTACATTTGGTAGAAAATATACATAAATATCATAAAAAAGTTGCTGCTTGGGTTTGAACAAATTACCCTCATCATTGTTCAGTATCTTGGGAAAAAATTTGAGCTGATCTGTCTTGCTCGAAAAACTAGCAAAGCAATCAATTTTAAAGTACAAATGAAATGAGTTTTAGTCAAAAGCAAACTTCCTTTTCAGGCTCATCTTGTCCGCTTATTCATAATATATTAGGGGAATGCCGAACCATAATATAACTTACTCGTTTGTTTCACTTGCATGTGTTGGATAAGGGTGTCTTTAACAGTAGATAAATTGGATTTTGGAGTGCTGAACAATTGTCAAGAGTAAAATGATGACAAATTTATTTGAAGGGAATGCAGTGAGCGATAAATTTAAACTATATAGCACTTGTATGGAAAACTTTCTTTGAAAAATTGTTGAAAATAATTGTCAAGTCTGCAACCTCTTCTAATTCAACTCACAGTACAAAAATAATTCAAAAGTAAAACAATAATTTGAAGCAGCATACAATCCTGTACAACTTCAAAAGTTTTTGAAACAATTCTGAAGAAGTTTACTGCAAGAAGTTAACATTGTTTTTACTATAAGTGTATATACAACAAGGTGAAAAGATTAAACTTAAAAATATCCTTTTAAACATTGTTTTTACTAATCTGCTGAGAGATGAATCCTTAGCTTCTGAAAAACTTAGTAGTGTATTGTTTGGTAGAGGTAAACTCAAAATAACCATAAAACATCACTTAGGTTGCTGCCGAGCAACTCGTGCTCTTGTGCCTCAAAATTTGAGACCACGGGCTGGAGATAGTATGCAACTCGATTAGGTAAAGGCTCGTTTATACAGAGTGTGAACGCGGAAAGTGACACAAACGTGAAGGCGGCATTTGCGGAAAAAATGTCATAATAAACTGAACTCATTTATACAGAGCGCAAGCATGAACGAAATTTAGTTTGAGCAAAAAATCGCTTAGATTGCCTCCAGTGGGAAATTTTAGACGGTGTTTGCGACGGCTTTTGTGTTAAACCAATCAGCGCTCTCAATTCAGGCTACGTCATCATCAGTGTTCCCTATAAGAGCAAAAAAGTGCGAAAAGTGCAAAGTTTTTTCCGGCATTTTCACTTTGAAGTTTTGCGAATTCCGGAGTTTTTTCTCCTGCCAAAAACCGTAGATAGCTGCAGTGAACGGCGCCTCGCTCTTGTATGTCGCACAAAGCACGTAGAAAACTTGCAGAACTCAAGACATAGGACCTTTTTTTTTTGGAGATCAACATAAAATCAGAGAAAAAGATGTCTCCATCAGCGTGATGACTTTTTTTTGAGATCACATTAACCCTTATCAGTACTACTGAAAACACATACGTTGTCGCACTACTGTTCACATTTTGTGGACAACCTATATAAACCTGGTTCTTGGCTGATTCTCTTCAGATTTATGTTTGCAAGTAGTGTATTAGTATAAAGAACACAAAAAAGAACAAAAGTTACCTTTAAATGGCTAAGTAGGTCGACGAAAAAAATTTTAAAAATGGCAAAAAATTGTCATACAGATAGAATATATATATATTCAAGCACAAAAACCACATTTGCATGATTTAACAATTTTTCTATGTTGTGGGCACACTCCTTTCCCACAATTATCACAACGTGATCTCGTATGTTTCTTGCAAATTCTGCATCTTGTTTGACGGCTGGATGTGGGACCGGGGCGAATGCTGGATTCAAAGGGTAAAGAAAAGCCCACCTGGGAAGCTGCATCTCTAACAGTGTGCTTTTGATTCGAAAGCCTCAGACGAGCCTCAACAGCAGGTTTTGCTAGTTGAAAAGTTAAGTTTTTCAAAAATTCTTTTTTTGATTTTGAATATCTCCCAGATTTTTTCATCAAGATATACGAATTGTTAGCTGCAGCGTCAACCATGTTGTAAAAGAATAACAGTGGCCATCTAACTGTTTTTCTGCGGCATGAAAACTCCTCTAAATTTTCATCAAACCTGTCAACGCCACCTTTCCTTTGGTTATAATCCAAAATCACAAGAGGCTTTTTAGATTCCTCAGCAGTCACCAAACTATCTGTATGTGTTGAGCTCAAAAGCATAACGGGCTTTTTGTTCTTTTTAGCTTGGTATGCAACCAAGCACACACCATCGTCATGATTGTATAAAAACTTAGATGAGTATAACTCCATTCTGTTGTTCAAGATACTTGGAATTTCTCTGCGATGTGTTCTTATTGTTCCGAGTATAGTTAAACTCTTTTCAAGCAATAGTTTTGCAAGATTATAACTTGTAAAAAAGTTATCTGTGCAAACATCTCTTCCAGTTCCATAATAGGGTTCCAGCAATCTAAGCACAATATCTTGACCTAAATTTCTATGAACCTGATCTCCTTCTTTTCCACCGTAAGCAATTGCGTTCAGAGCATATCCAGTGCTAGATTCACATGCCCAGAAAATTTTTAGTCCGTACTTTCTTGGTTTGGATGGCATGTACGTTCTACCTGGAATTCGGCCTCTGTACCCCACCAACTGTTCATCCACAGTTATGCATTCATCTGGAACATATACGCGTCGAATATTTCCAAGAAATATTCCCCATATTTCTGAAATAGCAGCAAACTTGTCATTTACTTTTCTCTGCTCCCGTGTGTGCCAATTATCAAACCTTATACATCTAAGAAAACATTTAAAGCGGTTCAAGGACATGACAGCCCTGTAAAAAGGTTTGCTGTCTCCAACTTCCCATAAATTTTTCAACTCAGTGAAATTGTCCCTGTCACTGCCAGCCCGCAGGATTAATGCTAAGGCAGCTTTGAATTCCTCCATTGAAAAGTTGTGGTAATTTTGAGGTGTAGATAGAGTGCGTCGAAGCTCCCTAACTTTTCTATTAGTGTTCCTGAGAACAGTTCGCATTATTTCTTCTGTGAGCATATGCTCAAAACTTTCGATTTCAGTTTGAGGGGTAGCAATAGCTCTGGGTCGTTGTGTAAGGATATTTCGACGTCGTCTTCGATTAGGAATCTCTTGGGTTGTGTACGAAATGCCACTTTTACTCGGTATGCAGTCAAAAGCACGACCTTCTCCATCACTGTGATCCGAATTTGCAGCTTCGTCACTAGAGGCTTCATCATCATCTGTGTCATTATCATCTCTCTCTTCAAATGCTTCGATATCTCCTTCATCATCAACAGCAACCTCCCCGTCATCCTCAACAACCTCTTCGTCATCCTCACCGTCTTCTACCGGGATAAACTCTGCATCCTCACCATTATCATCATCATCGCTCAGGTCATCTATCAACCCAAGCTGGTTGCATGCTTCACGTAAAGTAAATCGCCTACACATGATTACATTTATTGTAGTCTACCCTTTGATATGTAAGCTGCTAAGAAGTAAATAAAATCAGATACACAAAAACTCATCCTAATAAATGCTTATAAAAGCCTCACAGTAAAATACAAAGTGCGCTTACTAAATTTGGTCCTGGCATCATATTTACAGCTTTTTCTAGTAAGAACTTCTAAAGTTATATTGTGTAAACGCCCCATTTCTATTTCAGAGTTTCAGGGTAACCAAACTTTACTTTTTCATGTTATAGCTAACTGAGAAACATCTAAAACAGCTATTACGGTATGATAGGCTTTATACTGCTTAGGCTAACACAAATGTCCTTGCACACATAACCATAAAAACGTAGTGTTTTCCTCTGCCACTTCAGTGATAAACTAGCCATAGTTCTATTCATTATTTCTGCCTAAAAAAACATTCTTTAGGCTATATTGTTAGCTGATGTGGCAAGCAATAAATTGCAGTTGAAAATGACGCTAGATATGCTCAAAGCAGTTGTAGGCAAAACAATGAAAGAAATTATCACGTGACAG
>CAWYPQ010000494.1:0-37369 GCA_963965965.1 Trididemnum nubilum
GTACTCAAATGTCGAGTTGACTTACTAATGTAAGTTAAGTTCGAATCACACAAACATGCAAATTTCAAAACAACATTTGAGCAGAGCAAACGAGGAAAGCGCGACTTTAGCTGAAAATATGTCCCTGTTTTGAAGGTTTTGTAACTGGCAGACACCTTGACATCAAATTTGCCATGAACTAATTTTGCAAATCGATAAACAAAACGCCTGGATTCTTTTCCAACATATGGTACGTTTAACTATATCACAGGATTAGTTTCACTACGCTCGCGATCAAATAAATCATTGCCAACCGTCAAAAATTGTAAAAAAAACTTGTTACAAAAACCAAATCGGATAACCATTGGAGAGAAACATTAGCCGCAGTTTTATCACATCATTCTCAGATAACGATTTCGATAAACAAATAGCTCTAGCGCGATTTAATAACCGCAGTATTGAGCCAGGTTTCCATTTCAAGGGGCGTAAAGCATCAAATTTAGCAAAAACCAATATGAGTAGTTTAGCGCCACGTCCATGCGTCGCACCCATCCTCCATAATTTGCACGTCCAAAAAACACATCAATTCTGAATCATATTCGATTGTAAATTTTTAATTTTTGTGTTGAGAGTTTAACATATCTAGAAACAACATTCATTGGTTTCAAAAACAGGAAAAATGTCATCAAAATAAGGTACGTACAATAAAGGATGATTCGCAGAGGTAATTCTCATTATCTTTTACTCCATTTTTGCCTGAAAAAATTAGCTAATGTTGGGCCCAAAGGCAATCCCATGGCTACACCGTCAATCTGTTGAAATAATTTAGCTTTGTACAAGAACATAACGGTTGTAGCTATAAGTAAAATTCTTACAAAGGTATCCTTATCACAAGTAAATACGTTTGGGTTTTCTTTAGAATAAGTAGTATCTGCAATTAATCGAATCGTTTCATTTAGCGGGACATTGGTAATTGAAGTGGTAACGACAAAACTAAGTAATTTGTGATTTGATCAAAATTGGAACTCATTCAATTTAGAGATAAAGTCATTAGTTGACTCCAACATTGGAAATGTACTGCTTAATGATCTTGTCAAGAAATATTAGCAAGTTCATATTTAGAATTGTCAACCATAAAAACTACCAGTGAACTTTCACTCAACTATGAATTTTTTTAGAAGAACTACTACAAATCTCAAGTTTTCTAATTCATTTTTCATCATACCCTTCCTAGTATTTTCAAATATAGTACGCAATAGAACGTTCGTTAGCAATGACTGGGTTTTGTTTTTTCGTTGACATTGACTTCCTCAAATCTGCTCTTATCATTTACAATTGATTCTTATTTTTTATAATATTCATTTGAGTCCATGATCGTAATATATTTCCCTTTGTCAAACTTATCCAATTTGGTTTTTACAACAAGTTTTTTTTACAATTTTTGACGGTTGGCAATGATTTATTTGATCGCGAGCGTAGTGAAACTAATCCTGTGATATAGTTAAACGTACCATATGTTGGAAAAGAATCCAGGCGTTTTGTTTATCGATTTGCAAAATTAGTTCATGGCAAATTTGATGTCAAGGTGTCTGCCATTTACAAAACCTTCAAAACAGGGACATATTTTCAGCTAAAGTCGCGCTTTCCTCGTTTGCTCTGCTCAAATGTCGTTTTGAAATTTGCATGTTTGTGTGATTCGAACTTAACTTACATTAGTAAGTCAACTCGACATTTGAGTACCAGAGAGGGAGAGCATCTGAATGTGGCCAGCCAGCATGAAAATACTGTAGCTCGATTAAACAACATATACTTTCGTGTACTCTTTGTTCTAATGCGCGTTTTGACTTAAATTCTTTCGAGGTTCTGAAACAATCTAAATCAGATTTTCAGGCCAAAAGTCATGAAGCTTTGTTGATAAAGAAACATCGACCTAGTTCAAACAAACAATTATCTGCTCACGTCTCGCTCTTTCTGGTAAATATCTACAAATGTTGGTAACGCGTGTTGATTACTGTGCTGTTTTTTCCCATGAATTTCTTTATTTTCCATTAGTAGATGAACTGTTGACTTGTTAAATGCGATTGATGATCTACATTGTTTTAACGCCCGGTGGCTCGAAACCTTGATATCGCTTGATTTCGTGCTACATTCTTTCCAGTTAGTCTGTAGCTAACATGGCTATAATTTAACTAATACCTGAAGAGGCCTGATGAAAGGCGAAAACGTTTGTATTTTTGATTGTAAATAAATCATTGGAATGACTTTAGTGCTACTGTTCATTGTTATTTTCTTTATTTTACATCGACCTTTCTTGAAAACTTCATTTTTCTACCTAAAAAGCTTAAAAAAGCCTTGGCATTCCCAAACTTTGTCTTTTATCTTTTTTCACATCATGCTATCCCAAAAAGATCAGTTTTTTGTTCAAAAGGATAAATAAGCTTTAAAATTTTAGGCTTGGGGTCTCCCATCGTGGCACCACAAATATTCGTCATCTTTTATTTTATTTACGAGAAGATTAACCTTTGCGAGAATATCAAATACATCGCTAGTGATATCCCCAAATTTGATCATGTTTTAAGAGAAGAAGAGTTTTTTGCAAAACTTTCAACGTTATCTTTTGCTTACTATACTATCTTAACTGAAAATTTCGTTTTTTTAGCTCAAGCCGTTATAACTTTTAAATTATGGGGTGGACCCCTCAACGTGCACTCACAAATTTGGTTATTTTTCACTCGTTTTTGTAATGTGCTTTTTTCATACTAATTTTTTTTCTCGCTCAAGTGGTTAAAGGTTCAATTTTTTTGATAACCCCCAACGTTGCATCCCCAAATTTTGTCAGGTTTCATGTTTTTTTTTTTTTATACATACCTACACTTACAATTTCGTTCGTTTTGCTAAAATGTTAGGATTTAAAAACAATTTTTGTTTCCAATGTGGCACGCGCAGGCGGGTACTAGATTTTACTATTATTTAAGACTAGTCAAAATTTAAACTTGTTGCTTCATTAAGCTTAAAAATTTAGGACCATCTGGAATCAGAAACGAGAAATAAAAAAAAGCTTCCTATTTGGGGCAAACGAGCATCGCTTAAAGCAAATGGTCACAGGTCAGTATTATAGTGTGTTTAGAAACTGCAAGCGTTTTTTTTGATCACTTTTGGTACAGACTTACCTAGATATAGCGGTATAGAGTTGGAGATTGATTTTTTCCAGCTTTCAGCCTCTAAAATTCTGGTCACGTGATCGACACCCCGAAAAATAGATATGTAATCGGCAGGTAGTTTTTATTTATCTCCGTTTGGTACGTAGTTTTTATGTAAGACGTTTTACGTATAAAATTTCAGCTTTTTACGTTTAGTCTTTTGCGAGTTATAAGTATGTGAACAAATAATTTTTCTAAGCTGAATTGTTTTTTTAGGACGCTAAAATCATGTGACCGATCACCTCCAAAACTCTTTTATGTATTCTTTAATCTAGCTTCATGTTGATTCAAATTTCCTTTTTTGACGTTCAACTATTTTTAAATCGTTTACTGCGGATGAACTTTAGATGCTGGTATGTTGAAAGTCTAAATTTAAATCAAAATCAAATCTTTCTTTATATTCACTGTAATACGGCGAAACGTGTAACGAGTTGGCGGGGCCCATCTCCGCGTCATTGCGCCCGGGCAACACAGCTCCTTTCAAAAAAATGTCGCAGCGATGGCGAGTCGTTGGCTACACTGTGTCCAATTTGACCAACCCCAGATTTGAACCTCAGATCTCCCGCTCCAAAGACGAACGCGTTACCGCTCGACCAACCTGCTCGACCAACTTGCCAACTGGCTGACAATCTTGGAGAAAAAAACAAAGGTCCCATATGGACGCGCTTACGCATCTCCGATTCCGGATTAGTAATAAAATAATTTATAATCTCGTTTGGATGTACTTACGTTCATTGGGACATATAGTCTGCTTGATCGTGTGTTTGTCTTTCAATGGATTCAAATTCTGAATAAGAATACTAACGATGGGCCATGTTTTGTTTCAAGTGTATACTGCTGAGTAACATAATTTTATTACTGAGGTCGTGGTTTTTTAATCTTACAGTTTGCCTTTTAATTATGAGCGTTTGTGGTGCTTTTTCAGTCTACATTTAACAAACACTTAGATCTTTTGAAGTAACACGGCTGTATTTCAATTTGTTTTTCAATGGTATCGAAGGCGCACTCTGCTATATTTTAAATATTTTGTTTAGTTTGATTTTGTTCTCTCAAGTATTTATTTATCACTACAGGCTGCGTTTCCAATTGATGAACAGATTTTGATTAGACCCATACAATAAGAGGATAGAAATCATATTACTGTAATGCAAATGTCTACAAAGTTTAAAGTCAACTTACCTTCGACAATGTTTACTTGTTCTGATTGCTTCGTACTTGAATTTGCAGAGTTGTTTACTCGCTATTTTAGTTATCTTTTTTTCGTCGCTTATCACCACGTTAAATCTTAATTTCTAATTTTTGTGAAGCCCTGGGGCAAAAACATTATGCTGGCTTAGTCCTGAGTTTTTTTGTATTCTAGTTTTTTTCGTATTCTACGACGCTAGTAATTATTTGAGTATTCATCAAAGGATATTTTACCAGGATAAAGAATCTCAAACCTCATTCATTGTGTCCCTTTTGTCGGAGGTCCATAATAATAGCCAAGCTCTTGTAATAATAGAGTGAAACAGAAATTTTACAACGTGGACTTGCTCAAAATGTTTACTGAAAGCTTTGCCTTTTTACTGTTGTACTAGCAAAGTATTTGATTCTTTGTTTAGTAATAAAGATAAACTTCTGTCTAAAACCAAATTAGACCCCTCCAATCTGAATAAATTATTTTCAAATACTGACAGCGATAATTGGAAAACTGATTTGCAGAACAGTCAGTTTGAAAACAATTTACCAGAAGAAAACCTTGATTTCATTGACCATAATTACAGTACATTATTTCAGAAAATACTTCGCTCTTAGTGGAAGGCATGAACCGAAGATGTTCGTTAATCGTTATGCATTTAAACATCAGATCATTAGCTCTTAATTATGACAAACTAAAAATATTAGTAACTTCGATGAAAAATCAACCACATGTAATATCTTTAAATGAAACTTGGATTAAAGATGGTCAGCTAGGAGAATTCAAGGGTTTCTTAGATTATGTTTTGGTGACATATTGTAGAAGTAAATACCGCGGAGGAGGCGAGGCCTTTTACATCAAAAAAATTTTATCATTCACTATAAAAAATAGCTATTCTAAAATGATTGAAAAAATTTTGGGTCTTTGTTCATTGATATTTCACTCAACAATGATAAACTTACAATTGGTACTGTTTACAGATCACAAAACCAGGAATTAAAAGCCAACATGCAGTTTATTGATCATCTAACACCAATATTAAAAGCAATTTCTAAATCCCAAATTCCGACTATAATAATTACTGGTGATCAAAATTACAATTTATTAAAATACAACAAAAATTGTGTCAGTGATTATATTGATTTAATGTATGAAAACAGTTTTTATCCTGTTATCACAAAACCAACCAGATTCACAGCTGCTTCTGCTACAGTGCTGGATCATATGTGGACCAAAATACTCAACAAAAAACTAGCGTCCGTTGTAATGGTAGACAGTGTGGCTGACCATTTACCCATTCTTCTTTGTGTACAATTACATAATCCTCCAACTTAAATCAAATATCAAAGTAAACAACAACGAAATTACAGCAGTGAAAATTTGATAAAATTTATGGAAGCCTTGCAAAATGTCGACACGAGACCAATTTTGACATCGACTGATGTTAATAATGCTTACAGTAACTTTGAATGTAACTACAGCAAAATCTTTAACGATAACTTTCCTGTAATAAATTATTTCAAGTCAAAAAAATACAAAAATAAGAGTACAACTTGGTATGATTCTGAGCTACAAACCATCTACAAAACTAAACAGCGAATGTATAAAAAATTTATGAAAAAACCTAATGAAAAAAATAAAAGTAAATACGCTCAAATAAGAAATTACTACGATAGACTTGTAAAAAACAAAAAGCAAGCATACATACAATCTAAACTCGTGGAAAACAAAAAGAACTTAAAGAAAACATGGCAAATAATCAATCAGCTTTTAGGTAAATCAAAAGTCAAAACTAAGAATCAATTTTTTATTAACAATGGGTTGATATGTGATGATGCAGAAATTTCAAACCATTTTAACACCTACTTCTCAACAATAGCTGAAAATTTGGTCAAAAAAATTCCTTGGACCGCTGCTAAATTTGCTGACTTTTTACCTCAACCTACTTTAAACACAATATTCTTTAAATCCACTTCCACTGAAGAAATTCAAAGTATAAAAAACCACCATGAAACCAAAATCAAGCAGTGGCATAGATGATATTCCATCCACAGTAATAAAATTTACCCCCAATAACATTTTAACAGCTTTATCGCATATTTTTAACTTGTCGCTGTCTCAAGGAAAGTTTATCGAACATTTTAAAACTGCTAAAATAATCCCAATTTATAAGAAAGGTGATTCTAAAAACATTACTAATTATCGGCCCATAAGCTTATTATCATGCTTTTCTAAAATCCTTGAAAAAATTGTGCAAGTTAGACTCACCTATTTTTTGGAAAAAAAATGATTTCTTTCATAAATACCAGTTTGGCTTCAGGGAGCACTATTCTACTGAATTGGCTGCAACATACTTAGTAAATAAAATAACTGATGCCATGGAATCTAATGAAGCAACTTTAGGAGTGTTCTTGGACTTGTCCAAAGCTTTCGACACTATTGATCATAGCATTTTACTTGATAAATTCTATCATTGTGGAATTCGAGGTACTGCTCATAATTGGTTCTCCAGTTATTTATGCAATCGTAAACAAATCACTGAATATGGAGAAGCACTATCAAATTCTTCTGATATTAAATTTGGTGTTCTGCAAGGATCAATTTTGGGCCTATTTTGTTTTTAATTTATGTGAATGACTTCAAAAACTGCCTTAAAAAAGCAGATGCTATTATGTATGCTGACGATACAAACATATTTCTGCATCACAAAAATATTAATGCATTATATGACGTAGCACAAAAAGAATTGGTCTAGTAACAAATTGGCTATCTGCCAATAAATTAACACTAAACGTAAATAAAACAAAATTCATAGTGTTCACATCAAACAAAAAGAAAGGTATTAAAACCGATAAATCCTTATATGTCAATGATATTCCTATCGAAAAAGTGCATGCAATTTCATTTTCAGGATTACTGATTGATGAAAATCTTTCATGGAAGCCACATATGCTAACACTATTAAATAAACTACGGCCTTCTTTTGGAGTAATTTCTAAATTAAAATATTGCTTAAACGTTGAAAATCTTGTGCAAATTTACCATTCACTAATTGAAAGTTATCTTCGTTATGGAATCAATGTGTGGAATCATGGCAATTTTACCACAGTAAAGAAAATGCAACAACTCTGCAATAAATTTATTTCATTCATAAATCACAAAACACCAAAACACTATAAATTTCTCACAATAAAAGAACTACAGATTTTGACAACGGGCATCTTTATGTTTAAATTGCATCACCGCAATTTGCCTGATATGTTCCTAGCTCTATTTCAACGTAATGAACAAGTGCACACATTCTCTACACGCAATAGTAAGTCTCTTCATTATCCCTATTTTTCCAAAACTGTCACCCAACAATCAATTATGTGTAGCGGAGTTAAAATATGGAATTCTATACCATTTACTGCTGTAAGAAATATGCAGAGCCAAAGTGCTTTCAAAAACAATTTAAAACGTTTTTTGAAAACTAAGTTCAACAGTGATTACCAATATTAACTGCTACATTACGAATTTAAGTATACTGTGTAGTGTGTATTATCAATTCAACGATTTTAACTACATAAAACAGTTTTATTGCTATACTTGCGATTCTAAATTAGTCTGTCTTGTAGCCTACAAGTCTTTCTCTGCACAGAAAAAATCGTATTTTTTGTTGTTACTAAGCTTTTCATTTAAAAATTTTTTTTTTTTTTAATTTTTTAATTTTTAATTTTTATTTTTCTTTATTTTTATTTTTTTATTTTTTATTTTTATTTTTTATTTTTATTTTTTTATTTTTGGTGTTTTGTATCCAGCTGTTAGACCATTTGTCCTTGACGTCTATTTTTATGGCTGTATATAATTGTACATTTTGTACATAAGCACTGCTTGTTTTTTGCTAAAAAGTTTTATGGCCATACAGCAATGACGTAATTTATCTCAACAGTAATGCTAATAATTTTGTATGTTTTAAGCCTTCGGGCTTTGCCATGTTTTCCTGACGATGTTCTGCTATACGCAATGTTGTCGTAGCGTATTGTCTTGCATCTTCGAAAAATAAATTTGATTTGATTTGATTTTGAAATTTCGTGCGCTTGACTTATCGCCTTAACAGCGTACTAGCTGTCAGTTGAACAAACCAAGGATATGCTTGCACGCTTACAAGTTTATGCCTACTATAGAGCAAGCTTTAGAGCTTCTGAAATTTACGCATTTTAAGCTAGGCTAGGAAGAATTTTCGCCGTACTATCGTATGGTTTGTTCATTTAAACAAATTTTGCGTTGTTAAGGCGGAATATTTTCTGTGTAAAATAAACTGCGCTAGAATTTCTGTTGCTATTGGGTAAGATAAGGTTCGTACAGTGACGATTTTACACATAGCCTAATCTAAACAAACCCAAGAAGTGTTACAGGTGCACTAGTTTAGACAGTGGGCACCTGTTATTACTGTTTTTGCTTGTTTCGACATGTTGTGTGTTTTTGAGGTGAACAGCATTAATATAGTCCATTTATCTGTGTTTTGTTTATGTGATTACATACGCTCTGTTTTGTTTAAACATGTTGCACCTTGTTTATCAAGCGTGGAGTCTATACATGATAGATTATTTTAAAAAGTTAGTATTTATGATTAAAATGATCGCCATAAGATGACAAACGTATCAATTGCACCAACGCTTTTCTAGGTTTTTCTTAATCCGTGATTTCATTCAAAGCTTCAATAATATACAGCATGAACCAGACGTTCCAGTGAATAAAGTACTTAAACTATAATATGTGCTGGAATGCCTTTAAATTGAGTTGAAATGTAGTTTTTTAACGGAGTTCATGACCATTGCAAAATTCCCTTTAGCTTGATTATAAACACGCCAGAGGTGGCAAAGCGCAATTGGAAGCGCAAAGCGCAACTTCCGCAACCTCCGCAAATGCGGAATCAATTTTTTTTCCGTTAATTGCGCAATTTTATACCCTGAACTAGATTTTGTTTCATTTTGATTGTAATTTTGATAAATGCCGGCCTTTTTTAGCAAATTATTTACTCTGTTTTTGTCTAAAATCGCAAAGAAATGCGGTATTTGCATTGTGTTGTAAAATTTCAATTGCGGAAGTTAGATTGCTCTTTAACTTGGAACAAAAATGCCGTTCCACAATTGCGAAATTGCGTTGCTCTTCAACTTAATCAAAAAGTTCATTGCGGGTGTTGCGCTGCGCTCCAGAAATAAAAAAAAACTAAATTGCGCATTTTGCGCTGCGCTTTTACTGGTTGAAAAAATCGTTGCGTTTTGTTGGGCTGCGCTTTTAATATAAAGTTATTTGTGCGCACCTCTGAAACACGCTGTATTGTTTAATTATAAATACGCTGTTTTTTTTTTGTGTTTGCTAAGGATGGTGTCACCGCGGGGCGGGATTTTGTGGTGTCACCCTTTTTTGGTCCAAAAATAGGTGAAGACCATAGAAGTTTTGGCCGTAAAATTAGTGGATTTTCGGACCAAAAATAGCCACAAATCAGTGGAGTTACGGTTTTACATCATAATATAGTGTCGCCCCAAATGGTGTCATCCCAAAATGGTGTCACTCTTGGCGGGCTTCCTCCCCTTAGCGAGGCCAATGATACAAAATTAGTTGAATAATTTTTTTGCTGCAAAACTCTATTCAAGGAATTTTGTTTTTAACTAGTAGCTTCACCCAGTTCAAGTAGCAACTTAATGAATCGTTCTATTCATAGATGGGCAAGTTAATGCAAAACCTTAGCATCGTTAACCACTAGTCCGTTAACAAACTTCATACTCTGTTAAAGTTAATTCGTTATTTTCAGCTTTAATTAACGGAAATTAATGAAGTCCGTCAATTCGTTAACATTTTGCGTGTAATTTACATTTCTTTTTTAATCACTAGCTTCTAGAACACGTAATGACGCTGTTGAGCTAATTGTGAGGAAAAGTTTGTTGGTTTGGTGGACTTTTTGTGTTTTGAAAGTTACATTTTACAATCCAATCTAATTTCAAGATAAAAATGAGTTCAAATGAACTAACAAAACTGAGACCTGAAAATGCTTGGAAATTGCGCACAGCGATAATTAATAGGTCTATGTGGCTGTGTAGGTTATGATTTGCCTCAAAAAAGAGCTCCTTTCTTCGCTTTTTTTGTAAAACTCGAGCTAATGCGCAACAAGGGTTACCAGTGGAAATTGGTTTGTACCGATACGATGAATGAATGTTGAAAGAAATTAACGATAAAAACCTTAAAGAAAGTTAAAGATACTTAACAGAAGTTAATTTAGTCAGTTAACATATAAAAGCTTTTTAACGGATTAACGAGTTAATGAAAAAGTTAGCTTCGTTATGGTTCTACTACATTCTTTTGTGTTAAATTGCACGTAACGTAGTTTGATTTCTGTTCTACCCTACTATCATTTATTATGTGACAATCCCAGTCTTTTGTATAACGGATGCTGAAAGATCTTGATTATAGATTTTAATTAGCTGAGAAGATTTAAACATCACACTAACATAATTTAAAAAAGAGTTAAAAAAGTTGTTGATAGTTAAATTTTTACTGAGATTGTATATATCAATCGTTACAATGATTCGGTGATTTGTTACTATGTCGTAAAGATGTTAAAGTTGACGTCGATCGCATGAAGTAGAATGTATATAGATCGAGAGAGCTCATGAGCGATTTTTAAAACAAACAAAAAACCGGCCATAGGAGCGAAAGGGCCTAATCTTAAACCTAGAGTAAGCTGCAACTAGTAAGTTACATGAGACGAAAAACAGAAAGACTACAACGCTAACATGAATACATAAATACTTAGAGGTGGGTAAAGCGCAATTAAAAGTGCAAGCGCAACTTCCGCAACCACCGCAATTGCGGAAGTTGCGTTGCACTTTAATTTTTTATTTTGAAAAATTGCAGAAGTTACGATGCGGACTAAAGTCTTTAAAATTTGCTGCGCTTTAATTGCGTTGCGCTTACAAAAAATTTGTCGGTTGATAGTTCTACATGCACTGAACTTAATTTTGTTCCATTTCAATTGCAATGTCGACCTTCTTTAGCAAATTATTTACTTTTTGTCAAAAATTGCAAAAAATGCGGTCTTTGCATTTGCTGTGAAATTTTAATTGCGAAAGTTAGGTTGCGCTTTAACTTGGAACAAAAATGCCATTCCGCAATATTGCAATGGTAATTATGGTAACCCCTCCAAAATAAGGGAATAAAATTAACTCTGGACAGGGGACCAAATGGGCTAATAGACAGGGATGAAAATCTATTAAATAAAATTGGCAAAGGGACCAAGTGGATAAGGGACCGATGAGTTAAAGGACAGAGATAAACAATTCACCCATTGCAAATAAATATTCATATAGGCAGAACTATTTCAATAGTTCACAAGAAATCACGTCATATATCCTACCTGATGTTGCACCCGTGTTGTTTATGCAGTGGACAATCTCTCAACCACATTCTGGTGTTTACAAAGTTTAAAGTCAACTTACCTTTAAATAATATTATTCTAGTGTTTACAAAGTTTAAAGTCTTCTTACCTTTGACGGTGTTTACTGGTTCTGTTTGCGTCATACTTGAATTTGTGGTGTTGTTTTATTCGCTATGTTTTTTTCTCTTTTTTCGTCTCTTATCACCACGTTAAGCCTTATATCGTTAGCCCAATGAAATAAATGTCTAAGTCAATTTTTGAGCAAAATGAGTTCTTTATACCAAAATAATCAGCGTGGAAAGGCGCACCTTGTAAACTTTTCAGATTTCAAAAATCGCCACTAGATGGCGCTTCATGCTGTTATAATAAAAATGCTAAAGTCCGGAGACGGACTTGGGCAATTTCATGATTAACCTACGTCATTTGATATTGACTTAGGAAATTTTATAATTAGTCTATGTCAGTTAATGCTGACTTAGGCATCCAAAAACTACTATAGCTGTTAGAAAAAAGAGCAAATTCTTTAAAAATAAAAAAGATTTTTTTGAAAACAGCACAGTTGCTCGACCAGTGGTGGACAGTGTTACTAATTGTATCTAGTAGCTGAAACTAGTTACTTTTTGAGTAACTGTAACGGTAACTTAGTTAGTTTTTGAAACTGTAACGAAATCGGATCTAGTTAAAAATTAGACCTGAAAAAGTTACTAGTTACACTTACTATTTTTCAGTGACAGTACACGCATGCCGGACTACGCTTGGTAATTGTATCAACTGCATGCGCTACGCTAGCCGATTGCTAGATGCACACACACACCTGGTCATCATCACGCGATTACATCAGTTTCAGTTTCACTGATTTAATCGCCAAATTGCCTTGGCCAGGAGACAGTGAAATGATCATGAGGTCTTTGAGTCGCTGCCACCTATGTCAACCGCACCAAGGCTTCACAATGTCATTTTAATGCTAAACGTCAAGCAGGGAAGCTGTGAATACCAATTTTTAAAGTTTTTTGGTATTGCTTGACAAGGAAGTGAACCCCGGCTTATCGACTGCAAAGCGGACGCTCTTACCGCAGCACCATCGCTCTTACCACTACACCATCACTGCTCAATCAAGCGTCGCAGAACCCGCAAGAGGCAATGCACAAACAGTGGTGCCGATTTATGTTGAGCATTGAGAGGAATAATTTGCAATTTCACTCCAATTTTTCCCATTTTCAACATTGGGGGATGAAACACGACTACTACTGTTTCACGTAAGCAAATCAATTGAAGACCAAATAGAAAAAATTTTTTACCAAAATTCGAAGAGCTTTTGTTTCTGAAAACCAGTGAAGGCCAAAAAAAGTCCAAACATCATCCAGCGCTCAGATGCAAACCATAGTCAAATTAATGAAGGGGGGATGCAGATGCAGACCGTAATCAAATTATTGGGGGAATATATCTCCCCGGGTTTCGGCACCCCTGTGCACAAATATCGATAAATAAAAAAATGATCGTTCTAAGCAGTAAGCATTTGCTTTATTAGGGTCAAAATTTTGTTAAAGTAACTGCAACCGTAACTGTAACGGTAACTAGTTACTTTTTCAAAACTTTCTCAAAACTATAGTTGTACTGTAACGGTAACTAGTTAATATTTCAAAACTATAGTTGTACGGTAACTTAGTTACTCTTTCCGCAAGTAACTGCAACTAAGTTACTTTTGGAAAGTAAATGTAACGTAGTTACCCTACGTTGTATACTAAGAGTCAACAGCATAAACTTGGCCGGAATAGGGCCAGGGGGCCTGGACCACCCCAAGTGAAATGCCAACAATGAAAACAATGTGACAAAAAATCCTATTGTTTCTTCAGTTTCTTTTAGCATTTTTTGCGTTCAACAGTAATTAACAACAATATTGACAACCAAGGGGCCCGCGCTCTCTCAATTCAATTTTTACCAACCAATTTAAATGCACAACCCGGGTGAATTTAAGGGTTTTTGTCCTAAAAGTTGCTACCTCAGGCCCTCATCTAACTTTTTGATGAACGTAATGCAATAACCAGAACCGGATTTACCTTGAGGCAGAGTTCCAGGGGCTCCGTGCTCAGATGGTGACTTTTTTTTGGCCTTCGCCTCTTTCAGGTAGAGAGATGTCACAAAACTCACCAAATTTCCAAGGGCTCGCGCAATGAAGAACCGGCCGGGACAATAACATGGTTAGTGAGCGTAACCATCATTCTATTGTGTCATTTCGCAATAATTGTTCACTTCCACCTTCCCAGTTTTTATGCGACAAAATACTTTTGAAAAAAAAAGCTGGGAAAATGCTCGTTGAAAAAGTTATTGAATTTGAATTGAGGAGATCTGGGCCCTCTGGCCATAGGCGTAGCCAGGAGATCCGGGGATCCCGCCCCAATTAAAATAAAACATTTTTGCGTACAACGCTTTCTGTTAGCATTCGTAAATATTATTGACAACCAGGGGCCCCGAAACCCCCTCAATTCAAGTTTTGCCAACCAATATCAATCTATAACTCTGCAGAAATTGAGAGTTTTTGTGGTTTGTTCTAAAATTTGCTATCTCAGGCCCTCATCTAACCTTTTTAAGGACGTAATGCAATAACTAGAGCCAGATTTACCATAATATGACGCAGTGCCAGATGCTCCACGCTCAGATGGTGACACATATTTTGGTATTCGCCTATTTTAGGGAGAAAAAGGTGTGAAAATCTCCAAAGTGAAAAGGGCCCCGCGCAATATAAATCCAGGCCGGGCCAGAGATGGAAATCGGGTCGGGTTCGGGTCGGGCCGGGTTTCGGGCCTAACTTTCCAAAGAGAAATTGGGCTCAGTCGGGCTCAATTGAGGGCACACTAGCTAATAATTTTTTTCATTCGGGCATATTTCTCAAAACTAGATTTTTCTGCGCCGAACGGCCGAAGTGACTCTGCGGGCTTCCTGATGACTCTGCGCCGAACGGCCGAATCAGGCTTCCTTATGAGGCCGTGGTTTCGGGTCGGGTTCGGGCTTACTTCTTCGAGTTCGGGTAGGGTTCGTTCTGAACCAACTTGGCCCGATTCCATCTCTGGGCCGGGCAATGACATGGTTAGTAGGGGTAACCATCTATTGTTTTATTTTTAAATAACAATCTACTTCCATCTCGTTAGTTTTTATGCGACAAAATATTTTTGAAAAAAAAAAAAAAAATTAGCTAGGGGCAATGCTCATTGAACAAATTATTGAATTTGAACTGAGGGGGCCTGGGCCCCCTCTAATTCAAATTCAATAACACATTTACTCGTACATATACTCCTACAACTGGTTATTTTTATGAAAAAATAAAAATCTCAAAGGAAAATCTTCGAGTGAATTATTATTTACTGCTAAAATATTGCACGAGGCAACGTACTTAATTTCCACTACCTGGGCCCAATCACTTACAAAATTTAATCTCAACAAGCAAGATTTTAAACGTGTTTTGGATTTAATTTGTTAGTAAAAGAAGGCGTAAACAATTTAATTTTTTAATTAGCTTTCAAATGTTAAAAATCTAGTATAATATACTTTCAAATGGCACTAAACACGTGCGAAATGTGATCCAATGGCATTAAAATAGTTAGCTTTGTTTTTATCAAAATTACGAAAAGTTGCAGAGCGGCTGGGGGCTTAGCCCCCAAATTACTCCAGATCCCGTCTGTGATGGGCTTTTTTCAAGAATTTCAAACTTCTTTCAAGATTTCGTTTTGTTTTGGCTAATTGTCACGGTTTTTTAATGAAAGCCAGCAAGCTGCTAAATAGAAAAGAACTCAAAAGGTAATAATAATCCGAAGCTTTTAAATTTTTGTAATCACATTAAATTTATGCTCCACTCATTTTCAAGTTTGCTCTTGCAATATATGTTGGACTTTATTTTGAAGCAAATGCGGCGATTTAATTTTGCCGATTAAAAGCTTCATAATTTTGCGCCTCCTAAGTCCGGTCAACACTGGGCGTAAAATCAGGAGGGTCGGAGTTTATCTTCTTTCAAGATTTGTGGTTTGCCCCCACCCTCCCAATCAAAAATCCTGGCTACACCTATGCTAGTACGCCCATTGTAGACCAAAAAATTTGGTAAAATATTTGGCGTATATACTATCGTAAGCGTTTAAGCATATTCTTCGTTAATTTAAACAATTGCTGCACTATTTAAATCTGGTCGAGTAATTTACGTGCAAAATAGATAGCGCAAAAAGTTTTGTTGGAAGTAAGCTCAAGGTATGCTCGTACATTCACGATTTTATACGTAATGTAGATACGGCCTAAGAATTGTTACTGGTAGCAATGGTGTTTTTACTGACATAGACATGACTGTTTTTTGTTTGTGTTAATAAGTTGCGTATTTTTAATTGATTAAACATTAAAATGACACGGTACACTGGACCTTGGTAAAAATTAAAAGTTGTATTCTTGAAACTCTGTTTCCGCAATCGGGATCACAATTTTTTGCCGAAAGTAAACCGGTTCTTACAGACATTAACTGTATCTTGGCTCCTAAAATAAATAAAAAACTCTTATAAATTAGAAACTCTGTTTCCGCAAGCAATATCGTTAGAGGATGCCTTTTTGCCGTGGAATATTAAACTGTATTGAACATCAATAATATGGTGTATTTATTATTTTGTTTATATGATTACATCGCTCTATGCGTGTTAAACTGGTTACAACCCGCTTATCAAACGTGAAATCTGCCATGATATGATTAAGATGAAAATTTGTGCAGGAATATAATTAAGAGGATCGGCAAAAATTATAAGCGTGCTAATTGCACCAATTTTTGCAGGCTACTCAAGCGTAAAGACCTGCAGGGCTCTAATATATTTTAAGAGGCAAAAATGTCTGTAACACCGGTTTACTTTCCGCCAAAAATTGTGAGCCTACGTTCAAACGTATATGTTTTATATTGACAAATCGTGCGCTGTTATGAGATGGTGCGCTTGTGAATCAGTACGGGCGTAATGAAGATTGTTGAAATAAAAGTGATATCGCTTACTCACAATTTTAACACCAATGGTCGTACCAATATGAATTAACTTTGATCCTCGGATTATCTATTTGTTATCTTCTACATCTTTCGACTTGTTAGATTAAAATAAACTATATTCGCTGGTTCAAAGCAGTCATTTTCGAATTACTTTATGATTATACAAGTTGGTTCAGACATTTGTCTAAATTTTTCCTACGAAGTTTTATTAATCCTCGGATCAAAGTTGATCCATGCTGGTGTTAAAATCATAAAAAATAATATGCCTGTACTCAACTTTTGAATGAGGGCCCAATTTTAATCAAATCTTTGCTGGCACATTTGTGTATAATAAATTATTGGAATGCCGCAATCCTGTGATTACATTGAAAAAATTGTTTGTCATTGTCTGCTCAGCGCTTAAGTCAAATTATTGGGTAATTATTATTCTTTGTTAAAAATAAGCTGTAATTAAGGCATGTACCAAAGCCAATTTTTAAGAATGGCTACCTTGTGTTAAAGAGTTTTATGCGTTATTTGTTTTTTGGAACGACTTTAGATTGACAGCAGCCAACCTTTGTTTTTTAATTTCTGGTTTTGGATGCTAGACGAAGGTGATCTACCACGTGCTATCACTGCTCTGTAACTATTTAATCGTGCTTGGAGCCCGGGAGCTGAGTAGTGACTGCAAGCATTCCAGTGGGCAGTGTCAGTTTTTGTGAAACGTGATGAAGCTGCTTAACTTGGGTAAATTGTGTTTTTCGATCCCATTTTCTATAGATTTGAGTATTGACTATGGGGGAACAGACATATAACAGTGAAGAAAGGCCCTGAATTGGTCTTCATATTGATTTAGAAACTACTTCGCTTCATAAAGTTTTTTTCTTTGATTATAGTAGTAAACTTCAGTAAAAAAGCATTAAATCTAGTGTGCAGCTAGTCCAAGGAGAGGGATTGGGGGAATTTGACGTAGCTCTGCAACACGTTGTTGACTTTGGTTATAAAACTCCGCATCGCTGCCGTGCAGAAAACACAAAACGGTTCTGGTTCGCAAGTCGTAGCAGATCTTCATTTTATGAATTCATCAATTAACGAAAAACTGTTTGGCAAATCGAAACAGTTGGTGCATACCACCTCAAGTATCGCTTGGTCTGCCCTACTAAACAATTGTAAATCGGTAGAGTATAAGAAAAGTTGACAAACTGGGCAGATAATAAGAACCTTAGCGGATCGGAAAAAAAATTATTCAGACTGGCGGTCGGCAACCTCTGTTCTAAAATTAATATATTGTTATTGAAACAGAGAAATCAGAGCTATCAAAACGTTTGAATTGAATTGAATCAAGCTATTGAAACGTATCGTTTTGAATTGAATTGAATTAAATTGAAAGGATGAGCTTACTTGGCTCAACTGGTCTTCCCAACTTTCCTGCTTTGTTTGCGTGAAAGAAAGACAAGAGTCAAGCTTTCACTGAAAAATGTACACGCAGGTGGACTAGTGGGGGGCGTCAGCTGTACCCGAAGATTCCCAGAAAAACCTAGGAAATTAGGTAAATAGTGTCCTTTGGTAAATAAAGCAATTTTTATCAACGACTGTATTGCAATTATATGTAGACTTTTGCGTTGCTTTGGTGAAATAATTTTAGTTTACAATCAAACTGAATAGCAGAGTTGTAAGTCAGACCGGACTTTTCTGGTTCTGGCTTAAGATTAGCAAAATGTCGGGCTTGTTATACGTACTTGACTTGCGTTTTCTCCTTTTAAATGTTAAAGCTAAACTATGCGTTTGAATTTCAACAGTTCAGCAGGCCAGTTGGTCCATCGGTAACGCTTTCGTCTCTGGAGCGACATGTCTGAAGTTCAAGTCTTGGACCGGTCAAATTGGACACAGTGTTGCCAGAAGCTGGCCACCGCTGCAACATTTCTTTGAAAGGAGCTGCCCCTACTTTGATGGGTCATGCTAGCTCGTCACACGCCTTGGCTTGATACAGCAGCGTTCGTATTAAAAAATTTGATTCAACTTATTTTGTTGAGTTGTCTATTTCGAATATAATTAAGTGATTAATTTGTAGTCATGGACCACCAGTCTGTCCACCATTCGATGTAGTTAATCACTATGCACTTCAAAGTTAATAATGGCACCAGTAGAGGGCCAAAACGTACGCAATGTAATAATTTCTGTTTTATTGTTTACTGTGATTTTGATTATCAAGATGTTTGCCTCCTTCCGATAACACCGATTTCCAAAGTAACAAATTGCATGAAGAAACTTGTTTTAAAAATCAGACAAATGTACAGTATATCATATGTTTTGTGCTTGTACATGCTAACTTGTAAATTGTGTTGTCTGTACAGCATTGTGACACACATGTAAGAGCTTTTTTATGCGTTTTTATTGGCACGAATTTCTGTTGTTAACAAAGTTGTTTGTATTTTTGTTAACTGTTAGTGTCTCATAGCAATAGGCGTATCGTGATTTTGGTGTGGTTTTATTGTTTTCACTCATCAAGTTCGAGTCCATCGAAATTCGTGTTTGTGATTGTGCTTCCACCAACATTGAATCCTGTGAAGTTTGATCCTCCAAAGTCAGAACCTATGAATTCGCATCCGCTAAAATCGGCGTTGCTCAAATCCGAGTTTGCAAATGTGCATCCAAGGATGGAGCTTCCACTAAAACAGCGCCATTAAATTCAGAATTTCTGAAATCGCATCCGTAGAAAGATGATCCACTGAAATCCGCTCCTGCAAAGTTGGAGAAAGCAAACGAGCATCCCGCAAACTGTCCGCCTGCGACCTTTGATCCGGCAAAAGTTGCTTCCACGAAAATACTTCCATAAATATTGTTACCACGCAAGTCACTGCCGCTGAAATCGCTGCGGCAGGAGTTTGAGCCAAATATGTTGCTGCCCCTGAAGATTATTCCCGCTAAGTTTGATCCGCTAGAATTTACCCCAGCAATTGTCTCTCCTCTATTTTCTCTTCCAGCGACATCTGTGAAGTATATTCAGAAATAAGCAAACTTACGAGCAACCAAATCTAAAAAGACGAAGTAGAGTTTTAGTTGGGCAAAACAGAAATACTCATTTTAATGAAAGGAGCAAAACAGGTCCCAACCTTCTGCAATTTTGTCGCAACATTTCAGCTTCTTTAATCCACTTAAGGTTATTTGAAGGTTATTTGAAAGTTTATTTGAAAGTTTAGGTAAAGTTTATTTGAAGTATTTCTGCAACCGGAGAAGTACATTAGCTGTTAGTATGTTTCAATGGAGTTACTACAACTCTTGAGCATGCTTTTCTATACGTAATTCCGAAAATGAAACAAATTTTTTCTTCAACCAACAAGCCAATCATCAAACGCCGAATGTCTGAACCATTCTTTATAAAAGCAAAATCACAACAACTTCAAACGTAAGAATTTTTTCTATACAACGTTATCAAAATAAGCATAATTTCAATTTTACTGCATTTCTTTTTTAGTTCTAAATCAACAGTACTTAAACTTTCGGACTATGGAGACCTTTATTCTTAAATATAAGTTTAGAGACCCTTTGCCCTATGTTGGTACAAGCTAAGGAGGGTGCATGATAAAAGAAAAAATCCTAGCACCGATATTGCAGTAATATTATAATAGGGTAGATAAATTGTGTAAATGTGTAGTCCACTATTGAAATTTCAATAAACCAAACCTTTGAATAAGCTTCTTACTGACCCTATTGGAAATCAATTTCCTTCGGTAGTAGACGCTCTATATTTCGAAAAGTATTCCGCAAGAATATCGTCAATGTTCTTTCATAAAATTTAAAAAATTTTATAAAAATAAGCTATTACACAGTTACGATTGATGTGCTTAACTACGAGAAATATTTGGCTGTCACTAGTTTTGCAATATTGTTGACTTTATATTGTTATTTTTGTGCTTTCATTGTACCTGCTGTACTTTTCATCTGTATATAACAATACAGACAGTACATCTACATACTAAACAAATTGAGCTTATTTTATTTGATTTTTTTTATTTATTTATTTTATTTTTTTGGAGGTTCCATGACTAGGTTAAGTTTATGCCTGTAACTGTAAAGTGTTGCTGAAAGGTGCAGTTGACCTGGATGACCGCATGGTATTATCGCTGTTTCCTGCCTGCGTACTTTTAAGCGTTTGGTGAAATAAACTTGACTTGACTTGACTTAACTTGACTCGTCAGGATTGCAAAATTGCATAGAAAAGTAAGCAAAATTGAGGCATGGCCCCCCCCCCCTTTGCAAGTTGGGCATAAGGTTTGATCACACAAAGGGCATGTTCTGTGCGTTTCTTCTAGGCTTTGGGCTAAAAATTGGACTAAATTTGAGTGAAGACCTTTTTTGTTTTTGTTTTTGTTTTTGTTCTTCACCTGATTTTGGGCGAAAAATCGGACTAAATTTGGGAGGAACAATTTCTGATTCAGATCTTTGTTCTTACCAAATTTTTTAAACTTTTTGCCCCCCCCCCCCCTTTTCAAAATCCTGCGTACGCTACTGGTTTTGAATACAGTGGTTTTGAAACTTGCAACAAGTGCCGTTTCAGTTCATGTATCATTATCTGAAATAAATACTAACCTTGTCTTGATCACTGCACAAGCAAACAAAACTAGTTGTCGATATCAAAATCTTAAACAGAAATATATTTGGAGAAGTTCTTTTCTAAAGAATAAATTTTCATCCATATATTATTCATTACGCATTTCTATCTACACATTAAGCTTGTACTATAGCTCCACACTCTAAATTTTGATCACGTTTATTTTGTATGCCTGACTGTAGCGATGGACATTTCAGAATACCGAATCCAGAAGCATCCGAATCTCAAACTATCCGGAATCCAAATTAAAATATAAACCGGATAATTGGAACCGCTGTTAAATCAACGCAATTACGTTGGTAAAAATTGTTTGCAGTTAATTCTCACACAAAGGTTAAGCGAGCCACTTACTCTGTTATAGGGACTTCGCGTGAGTGCGTAGGGCTTTTGTTTTTGTTCGCGACGTTTGGCATACGAGAATTGATTTGCTTATAACTAGCAAACGGTTAAACCTAAGAAGTTGAAATTTGGACTCAACATAAGAATTAACAAAAGTGTCAGGTTATGCCGATTTTGGGTATCCTAAATACCGTGATCGCGAACTGAAACACAAAAAACATAAAAAAACGCCTATTATTGGCTTGAAATTTTATTACATCGCCTATAACTCAAAAACCACGTGACATGCTGAGCTGAAATTTAAACACAATGTGGGTGCTTGTAAATGCTTAATGCAAACCACGTTTGGGGGAACCCGGTTTTGTGATCGAAATTTTACAGGCCGAAAATATGCAAAAAGTTGACGAATTTGAACTGATATATCTCGGTATTAACCGCATTGATGAAAAATGGTTTGTGATTTTTGAGCACACTATCAACCACCTCTCTTTTGGTTATGTTTGTTTACCCCAACCTGAACACTATTTTTCTTGTTTTACATATTTTTTCTTACTTTTTTTCTTTTTCTTTTACCGCTATCTACGTTTAAAACGTAAACGCACTGTATTCAAAGTTTGAGCAATTAAAGATATCAGGGAGGACCTTTGTGCGACAGAAATCGTGGGTGCCAGGTTTGGGGATTCCTCTCAATCGGGTCCTCCGAAACTTTGAACTTTTAAACAGTTAGAGCTAGATGGATCAAATTTTCGGAATGGGTAGATATTAAAAATAAATTTAACCTAACAATAATTGGAGGTGCTAAGATGGGGGTTTTCTCCAAACAGGCCCTCCAAAATTTAAACTTTTTAACATTTTAAGCTAAACACATGAAAATTTTAAAGTTTTTTAATATAAAGGAAAGGTAAAATTTGACAAAATTTGGGGATACCAAAATGGGGGGCCTCCCAAACGGAGTTGCCAAAATTAAAAAATTTTCACCATTCATGCTAGACACATGAAATTTTCAAGGCAGGCAAATATGAAAAAAAGTTCTCCCCAAACAGTGCCCTCCACAATTCAAACTTCGAGCTTTTCAAGCTACATACTTAAAATGGTGGTACACAAATTCTCAACTTCCTCATTTGAAGCAACTTGCTTCAACATAACTTTGCATTCCTAAACATCAGCTTCTTCCGAAAGGTGTTTCTCCAGTGCAGCTTGACTGTGAACGATTTTAGAAGGCAACTAAGTGGTGAACATTTACAAGCACTCAATGCTATGCACTGCAATAAAGTGCTGCTTTAATTAAGCAAATCGTTGAATAAATTTTTTCTGGATATCGGGGGAAGTTGACGGGTAGCTCACTTTTTCAGCAAATTAAGTTAATTTAAACCAGAATAGAATTCAGTATTCTATTTGGTATTCTGGATTTGGTTTTAGCTATTCGGAATAATTCTGGAATAGCCTAGTATTCTGAAATGCCCATCCCTATGCCCGACTTGCTCTTGTCGTAAAACACTTGCCCTTCGCATCTTTTTGAGCAATTTATCTGGCCAATAGAGTGTGGAAGATTTTTAATCGAAACGTGAGTGTTTGATAATTTGAAATGCCGTAAAAAGTTTTGTTCATCCTAGCATTCAAAACTGCTGAACAACAGAACCTAAGGACACCCCATGTGCAGTGGAAAGCCATCAAAAAAAGTGCATAACTTATTATATCCTCTAATAGTTCAGATTCGGTCTTGATATTTTTTTACCACACAGAATTGAAAACTTTTGTTGCGCACATTTCAATTTGCTATCAAATACCGTACATAAATTCCGAATTAATTGAAGAGCGGAACATTGGATTACTTAGTTCCTTTAAAAAAAGCAAAAACCTCTCGTCATTTGTCAACGTTTAACTCTATACGCAATTTGGTTCATCAACGTACTTTGTTGCTCTTCAGCAATTTTTTTTCTTGTTTTGTATCAATTTACATGATAGCATTGTGCAGATAAATAACGAGAGCCTGAGGCTTTGATAATGTTAAAGCTATGATTTCACCTGCAAGCTTTCTAATGCTTTTTGCTCGTAGCATAACATCTAATCGTCATCAGCACATAAAGTTCGATTTAAAAATTGTTCAGCCAACGTACCTTCTCCTATTATATCGCGGATCTTGTCTGATACAAAAACTGGTCTAGCAACTTGCGTTCAGCAGCATTTTCGGGTCTTGGTAACTAAGCAAATAAAATAACTTGATAAAACTTGACAATATGAAGCTGCATGACGCATATGTTTTCCAAGTATCATAATAATAAAAACTGGAATTTTTCAATTCCGCAACCTCTAGTTTGAGTTTTTTCATATCATTTCGTGCCGAAATACCGGCCAGTTGGTTGAGCGGTAACGCGTTCTTCTCTGGAACGGAAGGTCCGAGATTCAAATCTAGGGCCGGTCAAATCGAACACAATGTTACCAACGACTAGCCACCGCTGCGAAATTTCTTCGAAAGAAGCTGTGGTGCTCAGGCGCAACAGAGTTGTAAGTCGGGCCGGGCTTTTCGGGTCGGGTTTGAGCCGGGTTCGGACCTAAAGTTGATGAAAATTTTGGGCTCAAATCGGGTCTGAGACGTACTTTTTGTCTTAGGTCCACAAAAATATAATCAAAATAACATGGCAACATTGCTAAGTCTTTTAAACCTAACTTAACTTTTGTTTTTTTTTCGGGCATGATTTGGGCTTCAAATTAGTTTTTGGGCCGGGTTCGGGCTTATATTTTCGGGTTCGGGCCTGAACTAGTTGGCCCGTTTACAACTCTGGGGTGCAATGACGCGGAAATGGGCCCGGACAACTCGTTACACGCTTTGGTATAATACAGCAAATATACTGAAAGATTTGATTGATTTAGTGTCGAAAAATTGTCTGGGTTTCATGACTTTGCAGTTGTGACCACACAGTACTTACTTGCAAGCATTTGGCTCATGTGTAAGTTTCATGACTACCGAATTTAACTATTGAGGATTTTTTGAAGCTGAAAGTTGGAGAGGCACAGCAGATAATTTTTTTTTGAGATTGCTGAGATATTAAGGTGTGATTAATGTATTTCTAATAATCTTAATTGAACTAAAATTTGCTTGGGTATATGTTAAAACATCTATTTTGACATGTATTATTATTAAAACAGAGTCATGAAAATTGATGAAGTATTTTAAAATCCTCCTCCGTGGCAAGAAATGTTGCCACTGAGCTCCAATGAAGTCAAAATAATGTAATTTTGATGAGCAGATTTAGTATTGCTAAAAGGCATATATTACGTAAAGATGGTATGTTGTTGCAAAGCGAATGTGATGTGAGTGTGAAGTGAGTGGGTGGATGACAAAAAGATGTTTGGGAATACGTACAATAGAGGGTGCATAAGGGGGGACCTTTCATAGAACCTCTGTTTTCAACAAAAAAAAAACAAACATTGAAAACCATACTACAAGTTTGTTTTTAAAACACCAACTGTGTTTGATGTTAATACTAATTGCAATAAACAATATATGTATTCTATAGATTCTCAATTGCAGTACGGCCTTGCCGTTTTGGGATTTGTGCTGTTAGGCCTGCGTTCCATAGTTAAGTTTTAAGGCTTTTCAGTTGGCCTAACTTTCATGCTACCGTTTGTTTTAAAGCATAATCATGAGCCCCAATAATCCGTTTACGGACAAAATCCCGAATGGAAAAAATCCCAAATTGGACAAAATCCCGAATGGAAAAAATCCAGAATTTAAACAACTTCAAAAATAGACACGCTCCGGGTTAATAGTATAATCGATCACTGCTGGCTTATAAGCACTAATAAAATTAAATAATTTGCCAACAAAACTGCATGTCGTTCATTTTCTTGTGTCGTGGCAACCTAGAAAAACAGCGCATATACAAAAATTAAGTTATCAAGTCAAAAAACTTTGCAGTTTTGTCGAGTCAATTGAGTGTCAAGCAGTTTGTTCTGTAGCAAAAGCCTCGAGTTTGTCACGTTTGCCGTCTACTCCTTCAGTTTGCAGAAAACGGAACTAAATTAATACAGTATTTAAAATAAATTAGCGATTTTGTTCTTGACAAAAAAGTAAGCAATAAAGTGGAAAAGAGGAAATTGGCCCACGAACTAACTCCCAGAAAATATTTTTTTTTTGTTTCCAATATTGCTTTCTATTTTTTCAAAAACAAAATCTGGTATAAATGTTTACAAAATCAAACAGTAAATGTTTTTTGCCTTGTCTAAAAGGATTTCCTTTGAATTAAATCAAAACCGGCAAAAGAGCAATAAATTTTATAAAATTATACTTCAGTTCAATGATTATGTGTTATGATGATTATATGTTTTAACCCTTATCAGAACATACGTTTACATTTGTCAACATTGATTTTTTTTTGTTTGATTGCACTCGCCCCCTATATGGTAGCTTAGCGCCATTCACTGACGAAAAAAAACTTCTTTTTAGCTTCCTGACGCAGTGATATAAAATTCCAAACTTATTTCTATAATTTCTATAATCAGTTATTCGCGTTTTATCTTAATCGGAACACTTGTTGACAGATGTCAACAGATAGAAACAATAGCAGATTAACAAAGACATACGGCTTTTGAGATTTAAATTTACTCTAAAAGACTTGTTGTTTTAGTCAGAGGCGGGCGGTAACTAGTTACTGTAGTAACTAGTTACTTTTTTAGTTATTGTAACTGTAAATTAGTTACTTTTTCAAAAAAGTAAGGAAAGTGGGAACTAGTTACTATTTCGAGACATTGAAGAATTACTAGTTACAGTTACATTTAGTTTTGGCCCTGTTAAAAAAGATTCTTTAATCGTTAGATTTTGGTCAAATAAAACGCTTCTATGTATTCCCTGTTGACGCTACGGAGTACGGATTTTTTACTGTGCACTAACGTGGTAATCCTAACCATGCTGTGAGAAGACATTAGAACGTTTTGAAATTAAAGATCTCTTTTTATAGATCTAATAAGTTACGTTCTAATATCTTTCCTGCAGGGATTGTTTTGATTGCGTAATTTTTATCAATAGCGTGTAGTGTTCGTTCAGCAGATAACGTTGTTGTTAATGTAGCCGCTTTACCCCTTTTGTAGCTTTTCGTTTGGAAAAGACATTTTGAAACACAAAGACTGCATGGGCAAACACATTTTGAAATCCAAACGTTCTGGTCTCAACGATGAACATTTTGAGATGCTTGCTTTCTTGAAAGGCAATTAAATAAAGTGTATCAATGTGTTACGTTGTGCATTTTTCTTATAACAGCAGCAACAATAGCCATTAAGCAGCGTGTGCAGAGGCACCTCATGGAAATTAGAAAATGAATAGAGAAAGAAATCTGTTAACACCGGTCCCAAATACAAAATCAACATTTTCGATTCTTAATTCATACCGGTAACTAGAATGTGGCAAAGCAAGCGATATTCGGGAACTTCGCGAAAGTATCTAACTTTACTAAACTACAGAACTTTAGACTTGTGTTAAGCGTGTTTATGGTTGTTGATAGTCAGATCTGAAATACTCTGCTTTCGAATTTTATAATATTCCATCAACTTGATCAGATTTGTGGTTAATGGCTTTCAAAATTTTGCGGTAAATTTCCATAATTACTTTTTATAATTAAAAACATGATTAATTAGTAAAGTACCAAAAACTATAGAATACCAGTAAATTAACACAAAAATATTGTCGACCACTAACAAGCTATTCTTGCCGTCAACTAATACGTCTTTTGTGCTCGAATTTCGATTGGTTATGTGTCTTAGTTCAGATAAAAGCTACAAATTATTGTATGTTTACAATCGTGTTGACAGATGAGGGCATCAAAATGACGGCATAGAGAAAAAGCTTCCAGCATAAAACGATCGATTTAGTAAATTCTCATACAAGAATGACAATTGTGAAACCATAATGCTTACATAAGTTATACAGTAAAAAATTGGAATGCGATTAGCTTACACGGCCCATTTGGCATGGTCTTTTCAACGTGGCCCACCAAATTTTGTTGCCTTCAATCTTGGATTCATATTAATCTATTCAATAGATTTAATTTGTTTAGCTTTTCTAGTTAATGGGGGCAGGTGTCAAGATAATCGGTGGACCTCTATAGTGCGGCATCCCAAAAATTTTTCATGTTATCTTGTTACCTATGTTGAAAGTTTCATTTTTCTGTAAGTTTGAATTGTTAAAATTTTTGAAAGACATATTTGAGGAGGACTATCCACATTGTGGCAATTGAAATTAGTCATAACTTTATTTTTTCTTTCTATTCTTATCTTTCTTAAGCCTAGCTTGAATGCTTGAAAAGTTTAAATTTTTGAGGACCCATCTGAGGTACCCCCATTTTGGTACCCCCAAATTTTGTCTAATTATAACTTTTTGTTATATTTACCTATCCTGAAAATTACATGCGTATAGCTTAAGCGGATAAAAACGATCAATTTTGGCAGTGCTATTTGAGAAGGGCCTCTCCAATGTGGTACCCCAAAGTTTTGTCAAACTTTATGTTTTCTACACATTTGTCTATCCTGAAAATTTCATGTGTCTAGCTTAAGCAATTAAAGAGTTTAAATTTTGGCATCCTCGTTTAAGGAGGACCCCTCATTATGGTACCACCAAATTTTGGCATATGATATATCCTTTACATATCTTTACATATTCTGAAAGTTTTATCAGTCTAATTTGAGTGGTTTAAAAGTTTGAATTTTCGCGGCCCTGTTTGAAGAGGATCTCCTCATTTT
Organism: Trididemnum nubilum; assembly: GCA_963965965.1. Classification (NCBI taxonomy): domain Eukaryota; kingdom Metazoa; phylum Chordata; class Ascidiacea; order Aplousobranchia; family Didemnidae; genus Trididemnum; species Trididemnum nubilum. The sequence goes on from CAWYPQ010000494.1 coordinate 28,435, forward strand.
TTATTCCCAAATTTTGTCTTTTCTTTATGTTTGTCTATCTTAAAAAATTCATGTGTATACCTTAAAAGGTAAAAAATTCAAATCTTGGCTGCCTTATTTGAAAGAGACCCCCTCATTCTGGTACCCCCAAATTTTGTCAAACTTCATATTTTCCTTATGTCTACCTACCTTTAAAATTTCATTGGTCTAGCTTTGAAGATAAAAAAGTTTAAATTTTGGAAAACCCATTTGGGGGACCCCCAATGGCATCCCCGATTTCAAGCGGGTACCAGTACTTTTGGATATCTGTAATAGCTCATAGTTTGATCCATGTGCACTTTTTGGTTTGAAGGAGATATTGATAGAAGAAAAAAAAAATAAGAAAAAAATAAGAAAAAATTTTATCCAAGGCGAAATAAATGAATATGACCATAATAAAGGTCGTAAGTAATATGTTCAAAAAACACAATTTTTTTTTTGTTCATGTTGGTAGTTGCCGAGATATACCGGTTTAAAATTGTCCACTTTTTGCTGATTTATGGCCTCTAAAATCGAGATCACGTGACTGGGCGCCTACAAACTGGTTGCGCATACAGTCTCTATCTGCACCCACGTTGCGTTCAAATTTCAGCGTTCCACGTTCAGCAAATTTATAGCTATAAGCAAATTAATAAATTTTTGAGACAAAAATTGCAGTTTTTTCTCAAATTTAGAGTTCCTAAATCACGATCACGTGACCTAGGTTCCTCAAAATTAGCATACAGGATGCTTTTAATTATTGTCATATTATATCCAAACTTCAACTGTTTATGTTGAACCGTTTTTTAGTTATAAGCAAATCAATAAATTTCGCGGCTCATCTATCAAAATGGCTGAGTAAAAACAAAGGTCCTACACGCGCGAGCGCGAAGTCCCAATTAAATTTATTAAAAGTAACTGTAACTGTAACTAGTTACTTTTTGAAACGGTAACTGTAACTTAGTTACTTTTTTTGCCAAGTAACTGTAACTGTAACTCAGTTACTTTTACAAAGTAACTTGCCCACCACTAGTTTTAGTGCATATTTATCCTCCAATAACCGGACAGCGTCAAGCGCTAACTATTGGACGATCCGTGCACTTTTATGTCGCAATGACTACTTCGTGCTTGGAGGAATCTTACCTGATTAGGAGTTTCCAGCGATCCAATGTTCCTGTGGATTTCTTTGAATTCTTGTATACTGAATTTGATGTCTGTTCAAAGCCACCAAGCAGAGATAATCCGTGTAAATTATCTTATCTAAGAACGCAACAACGTGACTAGGGTGCGGTTTGAACCCAGGCCATTACAAACAAAGGGTTGTCATAAAAACAACGCTACCCTGGTCGAATGATCTGGGTTCAACCTGCACCCTAGTCGCGTTATTGCGTCCTTGCATAAGACGCTTTAAGCCGCTTTTACCGAAAGTCCGTATTTACGCATACGCGAATAAAAAACACATATCCGTAAATATGGATATGCGTATTTACGCAGGGTAATTTATTAATATGCGGAAATACGCGTATGCGTATTTTAGCAAGCGTATCTCAAAAGCATGAAATAAATGGCTTGTGAGTTTGGTATTACCTTTCATTTGATTTTTAAAATGTCGCTGATAACATCTTAATCGGAAAGTCACATTATCAATTTTAGTCGACAGTCACACGAGGGCGTAAATGGCATTCTGTAGCTATTTCAATTTATTAAACAAAAAAATTGTGGCAGACGACTGATATGATTAAGAATTATTATTTTCGAAATTTTCCATGATAAATTTATAAATTTTATTTTGTTTTCATCTTAAGACCGAAAAATAAAATGGCATTTGGATAGAATGATACTTCCTTTTTTTGGATCTATCCCCAAGCCCAGATCGAATGTTTTTCACTGGCCCTGGTTAGGTTTAAACTCCTTTCTCGCACTCTTGCGTGGTTATAGCCGCGCTTACCATCCATGCCATCAAATCCCATTTCCATGCTGATGCTTTTCCAAACGTTCTGTAAGCGTTGTCCGTCCCTGTGTTTACCGCTTTTGACGTCGTAAATGAAAACATGTGGCCCGACCAATTCGACCAACTTTTCTGTTATTTGCTCACTCGAGAGCTGCACCTTGCTGGGTTTCCATTATTATTTACCGTGTACATTACAGTAAAAAATAAAAATAAATTATAAGCTTAGAAAATATTTTATTTTTCATTAAAAAAACAAAAAACAGGGTACTTGGTGACTTCAGAAAAATATAGGACCGTTAATTGAGAGTGCTGTAGGCTTACCTGAAAACTTACCATATCACATTTTCAAAACAGCAAGTTTTGTTACAGTTGAACACATAGCATACCGGTGCAATTGTAATCAAGAACTACTAAAGGGGGTTCACGAAGCGTATCGACCTGGGTTTAGGGGGCAGCGGAAGATCTTACCGGTATAAGTTCACGCACTCAATTAGTGGTAGTGATAATTGAAGCGTGATCATTCATCATAGCACTCATTTCCGGTGGAACACAATTGTAATTTTCGGTCTCCGTAAAGGCATTCCTTGACAAAATTTTTCTGTGTGGCCTTGGCTGCAATGACTTAGGCTATGGTCTCCAGCGGCTCAGTGCTCATCCCTCAAGCCTCCGTAAGTAAACACTTTTGTTGCGTGAATTTGCTCAACAGCCTTGCTCAATTTCGGCAGTTTTCATACGAGAAAATTTTGCTTTGGATTTGTTGCGTCAGCTCCAACGTAACCACAAATGGAAGTGCAATTGGATATGTGGATTAATAAGATAACCAAGAGAAAAACCCGATCGTTGTTCAACCAAGCCGGTCGACGCATTGGGACGCGTCCTTTTGACACGTACGTTACAGATTCAAGCTCTACTTTTTCTCAGCAACGTTGTTGCGCGCCTGACGCTAGAGCACGCCACTAACCTATCGGGAGCTTCAAAGCTGTAGTGCAACGTTACGTGTTATAAAAGCTTAGCATAAATATAAATCTTTAATCAAATTTGCAGCCTGTAGCCCTCTAGTACAAAGTGTACGCGTGCCCCCACCGTTATTTGAGCGCTGGATGATCGGACGAAAAAGGGTTTGTCAGCACGAATAAATCCCTCAAAGTCCGGCCGAATATAGTTCCAAATTGCGATGAAGACCTTTTTTTTGGTCTTCACTCGATTTCGGGGACAGAATTACATAATTTCCACTAAAGTAATTTCGCATTCCGAATGCGTTTGGTCAAGGCTGCAAAAACGTCCCCCATGCAAAATTTTACAGTTTAAGTACTGGGTATATATATAACTTTGGTTTTAAGCTTCTGATTTTTAAGGGCTATGCTAGGTCCAAAATTACGCCATGGGCCAAACTTTTCTTGGCTTTGGAATTAAACTTACTATAACAAAACCTGAAACGAGCAATAGAATATCTGATTGTACTTTTCTTGATTAATTCTCCCTAAACTTGCTTCATCCTAACTTCATACATCTTTTTAAAAAACAACCTTTTATTTTCTAAAATTCTGTAACTAATTGTAAAAAAGTTGTTGTCCTTGATGGTAATCGATCCTAGAGACCCAAACCAGAACAAAAGCAACGTGGGTGCACAGTAATTTAACCACTTGTCCAATCACCCTACGTCTTGAATGTGAACACTCGCATGTTTTAAATGTTTGCAACAACAAAGGATATTTACAAACGCAATGAGAGCATTCTGTGATGAATTGTGGTTAATTTGTTTGTGGTTCGCTCAACAACTCGTAAAACTTGGAAATGCCTAGTTTGCGGTTTGCCATGAGAGCAACTACCTTATCTGAAAAATCAAAGCAAACTTCGACTGAGTTGCTTCCGTAGAATTCAGTTTGGTTTGCTCGCAAAAACACGGTAGGCTAGCAGTAGGCTACTAGCAACCTTTCATTGCCAACAGGGGTGCCGAAACCCGGGGGGGGGGGGGGGGGGGGGGGATATATCTCCCCAATAATTTGGCTGTATCCCCCCAGTAATTTGAGTACTGTACGGTGTACATCTGCACCCTCCCCAATAATTTGACTCTGGTATGCATCTGAGCGTAGATGTCCACTTGAATTCGGGGGAAAAAAGTGTTCCTTTTTTGGGGAAGAACTTTTTTTTCTTTTTTTTTGGTCTTCACCTGAATTTGGGGAGAAAAAGTGTTCCGTTTTTGGTAAGGACCTTTTTTTTGGGTCTTCACCTAATTTGCTCACCTGAACAAAATCGTGGTCGAGGTTCATCCCCCCAATGTTGAAAATAGGGCAAAATTGGGGTAAAATTGCAAATTATCTCCCCAATGCTCAACAGAGATCGGCACCCCTGATTGCCAAACAGATAGGCCTGCCAACTCGTTTCACGCTTCAGCGTATTACAGAGAGAACAAAAGACAGGATTTGATGGGAACTAAACATTTAAAGAAAAACTTCAATTAATTAAATACTTTAGGCCTAGTTTTACAAACTTTGTAAAAATATCGAAACAAAAGATCCCCAAAATAATTGCAAAAAAAAGTCTATTACGTTTGCTTAAAAAAAAAAAAAAAAGAATTTGGTGAGAACCGAACCCAGGATGAAAGTTTCAAAGGAAAGTACCATAACCACTACACTAAGCAACCTTATGACGTCACGCCACAATAAAAATTTCTTTATAAATGCTTGAAAAATACGCATACCGTGTCCGTATTTTATTCTTTGTCAAGCGTAAAAAAAAACGCATGCGAAAATACGCATGTTCGGTAAAAGGCAATATAAAACAAACCAACGAAAGTAAGAATTTTATATGTATGTGCGTATTTTTGATACGCATATCCGTATTTTTTTGCGCATATGCGTAAATACGGACTTTCGGTAAAAGCCGCTTAACACGTTCTCTGATGTGGGCCCTGATTTACAAGTACAGCACATTCCTTGGTTATGTCATAATGCTATTTGTGCGTTGCCAAAATATTTAATAATAATAACCGCACTTCAAAGAGTTTTAACAGTCAATCATTAATAAAACAATCTAAAAGTCTTAACCAAAAAGTTGGCTGTAATTTTTGCCACAGTGCCGGATATTTTGGCCACGACTAAGAGTGATTTTGACCTGAAATGCACATTATAGCACAATCAGTAAATAAATAATTTAATTTTTCTGCTAACCATCAAAAGCTCTTACGATCCCTAGAAAAAAGGCTGGCAACCTCCATAGGGGCTCTAGATTGAAAACCAATGGTCTAGGACTTAATTTATTCGTGTTGTGCGGTTTGAGGGTTTGAAACTTTTTTTTGAAATGTTTGACCGTATAGCGAAAGCCCCGGGACGCATGCACCAATGTTTGACTTATGATATATATATATATGATAATGGTGTTTGCCTTAAATGGAAACTCCGGCCTAGCGAGGCTATATATATCATAAAATACACCTCAAAATTCTAAGACTTTTGCAAAAAAAAAGCGAACTCGCTACGTTTTATAGTTTTGATGAAATCCGCAAAAAAACTGCGTGAACCGCAAGTCTGATGACGTAGGTGTGTACTTTATTGTATCTGTACATTATATTGTTTGGACATAAAATTGCTAGTTACGACTAAAAATTCGTAAGCAGAAGCGCTTGTATTGCATTCTTTGCTAAAATATTCAACCTACTCGCAATCTTTAGGCCTGAGATTAGTGACTATGAGCAAAAAGTAAACTAAACACCTACGTCATCAGACTTGCGGTTCACGCAGTTTTTTGCGGATTTCATCAAAACAATAAAATGTAGCGAGTTCGTTTTTTTTGCAAAAGTCTTAGAATTTTGTGGTGTATTTTATGATATATAGCCTCGCTAGGCCGGAGTTTCTTTTTAATACAAGAAAAAGTTTTGTTTTAGTTTTGATTAGCAAAACATTAATGTAAAAAATGTATTTTGGTCAGTCGATTTTCTGCCATTTTCGTCGTTCGGTTTCAGCAATTAAATTTTTCTAGAAAAAATTTCGTTCATATTTCATTTGCATAAGCTCACCAATTTTCTCAACAAAAGTTCTGATGTACTTTCTAATGTAACCTATTCTACTGTACGGTATGCTATAATTCTGGTATGTTAAAGTCATTTTATCTTATTTGGCCATTTTTGGAATTTAATTTACTGGTGGTTAATAGTAATTGCAGACCTTACGATCTTCGAGTCAAGCTGCCACCTGCCCATCTGTCTACCACACACGATGGAGGCTACACACTGTCGTTTTTATGCTTAACGTCAAGCAGGGAAGCTGTGAATACTAATTTTGTAGTCTTTGGTTTGACCCTACAGGGAATCTAACCCAGGTCTTCCGTTTCAGTAGCAGAAACTCTAACCACTCGGCCACTGATCGGTTATATTTTCTAAAATTTTTAAAACTTTACCTTTTTTCAGGTTTTGATTAATGACTCAAAATTTGCTGATTGTCGAATCGGGTATACCATACTCAACAGACTGAAACGGTGCATTTTACGTATTTTTAAAAATTAATAACGGTTTAACTATCTTGAATTCTGCTATGACTTAGTTGCAAATGTGTTGCAGTTTGAATTAACTGTCCTCAGCAGTTTGAAACATTTTTATTGGCTATGAGTAATGGTGAAATAATCAGCATTTTCACAAAACCAGTCAAATACATGTTAAAATTATCTATGTATATTTAATAAAATTTCACGTAATGCTGAAATTGATTTTGAACCCAAAGGAGCATTGCCAGTTTCGTATTCTAATAGTATGAACTGATTTTATTATTTGATTTCACCGCATTTTTGACTGATTTTGTTTAAACGCTAATTGTTCCACCTTCTTTGTGTACGTGTTTACTTTTTTGAAGCAGTTCAGTTTTACGTTTTGAAAAAATGGCAACATAAACGAAATTTCTGAACGGAAAAACTTAGACTTTGAACTGTAGGCTTTTAGTAACGGTTTGCTTAAAGATCTTAGAAATCTCAAATCATGTAGAGATGTTGTCTGGATCATTTCGAATGCTTTTCAAGAAAAACACTCACACACATCTGCTTAACTCAGACCTGATTGTTATGTTGTTGCTAAGCTACAGGGTGTCTCCAAATAAATGTGACCCATTTATTTGCTGATATCTCTTAAACTAGACCGAAAAAATTTTAAAGATGTTTAGTTTTTCTGAAAGCTGATGAAGCAACAATAAAAACCAACATTAACTCAAGAGGTCATCACAAAAATTTCAAAAATTTTACAGAACATGTTTGAAATGTCCGACTCTACGCTTAGAACATGCTTGGAGTCATCGAGCAAAATTATTAATAACCCTGACGCATTCTTCCTTTTGTATCCCACGAATCTGATTAGTTATGGCCGTCTTCAGCTTTGCCATTGATTTCGGATTGTTTTTGCAAACATTGTTTATCAAAAAATCCCAAAGATAAAAGTTGGGGAGGTTCAGATCTGGTGAGTGTGGTAACCTTTCCTGTTTACGTCGTCTGCTGATCAACCGATCCGGAAAGTGATGATCCAGCCACTCCATGGTAAGGTTTGCGATGTGAGGAGTTGCCCCATCTTGTTGAAACCATTGCTTTTCAGTTTGACATTCCACGAGCAAAAAGAGCCCACCAGAACTTATTGAGCACCACAACGTAATGCTCTTTATTGACAGTGACAGTTAGCCCATCATCATTCTCGAACCAAAATGGTCTAATGATTCCATGCTTTAAGATCGCCACCCAAGCCGTGCACTTGACAAAGCGCAGCGGCTCCTGCATCACTTCATCTGACGTATGCAGTCCCCAAAATATCGAGTTCTTGCTATTGACGTGACCGTAGATGGAGAAGTGTGCTTCGTCGCTGAACCAGACGCTATTGAGAAACTTTGGTTCAGTTTTAGGTTTGTTTTCAAACCATTGGCATATCTCGACAAATTTTTTCTTCTCCCTCAAATGTGAGAGCTTGTATGATCGGAATCCTGTATGGGTGGAGTTGAAGGTCCATCCTTAGGATTCTGTTGACTGATGCACGAGAAAGCTCTATCTCTTGGCTACGTCTTCGAATAGACTTTTTTGGACTTATCCCAACGAAATGTCTCACAGCATTCACCTTTTCTGAAGACTTTGCTGTCAATGTTCTGCCGCTGGTGGATGGTTGTCCTCTCTTTGTGGATTTGATTAATAATCTAGATTCTGTAAATTTCTGTACCCAGCGGATAATTTGAAATTTATGGTGATAGTTGTTAAAACTGAAGCGTATGCAGTATTTTGCCTGCCCAAATTTTGAACGACTTTGTATCCAAGTAGTCTGTAACGCAACATGTCTTTTCTTCCATTGACCATGACTTTTTTTTATTGATTTCAAAATGTTAGGCTAAGATCTATAAACCCTCAAAAACATAGCATGTTACCATTAATATTGACGGAAATATTAACTTTGAAATGAGTTACATTTATGTTGAGACACCCTGTATTTAAAAGCTATTTTTGTTTTGTTTATCTAGGCTTTCACTCTTTTCAGTGCTTCGATGCTTCAAAACGATTTTTAGAAATTTTCGAAACTAAGATTTTGAAAACTGAATCTCGGTGTTACATGGTCTCCAGTTTAAAATTCAACTTTCGCTTTTTAGTTATGCTTCTTCGACATTGTTGACTCGTAATTGTTCACATTTTGTTTGCATTTTTATTCAGCAGATTTCATTACCCAACTAACACTGTTTAGCACTTCTGTTATTAATATTTATCGTAGTAGAACAAAACAAAGCACACTGAATTGTGACAGTTATACTTGATAGCGGAAAATTAGCATTCTCTTCACAAAAGCAGATAATATCGATTAGAAGTACTGGTTACACAGAAAATTGGCCAAAAGTAGGCTGTATCATTTCTACCAAAATATAAAGTATGACGAGAAAGCTAAGTCCAAGATTTGCGTATAGTTACAAGAAAACAATGTAAAACAATCATATTTGTTTTTTACTGATTTTACTCATCAATTTCAAGCCCTGCGAAATTTGT
>CAWYPQ010000495.1:0-116010 GCA_963965965.1 Trididemnum nubilum
AGCTGCCTTAAGTGATACTGAAATGCACAAACTCACAACATCAAAAGACACTTGTGATTCATATTGATTAATACTAACAGGTTCAATAATTTTTATAAATTCAATAGAGTTTTTCACGGTATGTACAGAATTACCAACTAACGGTGACAACACATTTCTCAAAAATTTAGACAGTTCATATGTAGCTTATCCTATTAACAACACAATGGGTCTCAAAGGAAGATTCGGTTTGTGGATATGACAGAAACAATCTAAAAAAAAGTTTTTGGCACTCCCATGGATTCACCTTAATCTCCAATAATTGCAAACATGGTGATGGAGGATTTAGAGCAAAGAGCCCTGACTATTGTCTCAATTCAATATGTGCAGGGAGTTTCTGCTTTTATCTCAGTCCGCTTTATGCCAACATATCGTAGATTTTGATTTTATCTCTGGAAATGCTTTTATCTCAATTCAATATGTTTAGGGAGTTTCTGAGCCTATTAAGAGAGTTTTGGCCCAAGTCGGCATTGGAGTGGCTTTGAAACCACATTGTATGTTGTCATCTGTTTTTCGCAAACCTAGGGATCGTATTGTGGAGTCTGAAAAAAGTGGGCTTGGGTATGAAATTCCATGTCGTGATTGTGATGCAGTTTATATTGGGGAGACTGGGCGTAATTTTAAAAACCAGAAAACGTGAACATTTTGATGCAGTCAAAAGAATGGATGTAAAAAAGTTCTCTTTATGCCAACATATCGTAGATTTTGATCATTTTACAGCGTAGGATGAAGCTAAAATTTTGAAAACGGAAGCCAATTACAGTAAGCGCCGCGCAGCGGAGAGTTTTTTCATAAATCAAAGAGCAACTGCAGCAAACGTTTTAAACAGATTGATGGCGTTAACATGCCCGTTGTTTATGGTATGCTAATGGATTAATTTTCATGTTATGTCTTTGATTGTGAAAAAAAATTGTTTGATAGGCCACATGTAACTTAATACACGTTATATAATACTTTTGGCAGATGTAATAATTTTTCTGTGATATTGCATGTTGTAATAACGAATGTTGTATATTTTTTGGTTGTTACGTCATAACAGTGTTTTCCTGGTCACCTGTATTTTTTTCTTACTAGTTTCATTTGTATTTTTGCAAACAAGAAATGCGTTACTGTTCTGAGGATGCTCCCCGGACTGGGGAGCGAAACGTCAACTTAAATAAAAATACATCGGAGAACACTGCTTTGAATACAATATTTCAGATTACTGTACTTTACATACGCTGCACTTTACTTCACATAAAATTCAAAGCTGATATCAGCCTGCTGAAACTACAGCCGTACATTTAAATATTGTGATTGAACCTAAAAGGAAAATCCTTCTCCAAAAAGACATCTAAAGTTTTCATTCAAATTAATTGTGTTTCACTTTGAACAATATACAGGATGGGCCACAAAAGACATTGCAGTTTTGATTACCTTGTTTCCTTGAATGGAAGCCGCGGCTACTATCTTTTTTTTATGAAAGTTTTGTACGGCTTCTATTCGAGGACTGGTACTATTTAAGAGCGGCTTCTATTCTTTTTACACAGAGGTTTTCGCCATGAAATTGGTGCTCAGGGGGCAATCAAATTAATCTACCTTAAGTGACAAGAAAGCGAAACAGCAAGTGAGCCAAAATTTTATTGTCTTTATTTGTAAAAGACTCATAAACAAAGTTTTCAGGAGCTGCCCTACAGCAAATCCGAGGTTTTAACATTGCCCGTTTATAAAGAATCGGGTTTGCCAATGTCTGTTACGGCTTATATTCAAGGGCGGTTTCTATTCAAGAAAATACGGTAGTCATATTTTTCACAGTTGATAAAATTCTGTTGCAAAATTGTTTCCAGAGATGAGATATACCACTAGAAATTTTAGTAGGTAGAACAATTTGCAAACAGTCCAGTTTATTTTTCCTCAAGTCCATAGTAATTGATCAAATGTATTTGTCCGATCTGAATATAAAGTTGTGGTCTTGCAGCGCAGTAACGTTTTGCAAAGCCATATGAAAAAATAGCTGGTCAATCTTAAAATCAAATTTGTTTTACTTATCAAGTTCTTTTGTATTTTTTATTTGACTTCTGTATTCTGTAAAGTGTGAAAGATATCAAATCTATTCATTTAATGGCCCTGAGCAGAAGTATAAAATTTTATACATTTGTATCTGCAATACTCTTTGACATATAGCAATTCATCTCAATTGTTGTCACCAGGAATATAAATTAAATGAAGTTTATTAGTTCAACTGGTGGGGCAGAAAACTTTTTGGCATAAAAAGTTTTCTGCCCCGCCAGTTGAACTAATAAACTTCATTTAATATAGCAATTCATTTTTGCAATTATCAAAAATTTACCTTGTGACTAATATTAAAGTCTAAGCTAAGGGTTTTGTTAGCTTGTCTATATTCTAAGTAATTGACCAATTGCTTGTCCACTTTCCGACTAACGCAGAATGGTTACAAGGTTTAGCATCTACTTTGCTAAAGTAGTGTAATATAAGCAATTTCCGTCTTTAGAAGTTTAGTCTAGTAGAAGCAGCTTTTACCAGGAAAAAATTCATAATACGCTGAAATTTACCGCGATGACTCAGGACCATGCCTTGAACCTCCTAAAAAAATCCCTATGTTTTAGTCATGGGACTTCCCTTTTTCTCGACCTTTAAAATCTGCCATCTAGCGTCAATGGGCCTTTTGCAATCCAACAGCCAATCTGAAAGTTGTAAAAGTGCCAAGCTTTGAATAATAATTGGTTTTCAAGTTTAGGTTTAAAAAAATTTACTTTTGATGTTGATAACGTTATTGTTGGTGACGTCATTGCCAAAGTTTTTGAAAAAATGACTTATTGATGGCTCAATTGTAAATGAGAGTTAAGTTTTTGATTCCAAACCAAAAATTTCTTATCAAGATGATAACGTCACAAATGTTTTTGATGACGTCGTCTGTCACAAGTTTTAATTGTAAATTTGAAAGTATGTTTGACCAAACGAAACATTGCAAAACTTTTTCTTATTAGCTTTAAACTTGGGAGAATAATATTGTGAATTCAGTCGATTGAAAGTCAAAAACTGGGTTGTCCGTAAAAATCTGGTTTAGTAGTCAAGCAGATAAAATTTAAACCACCTAATATGAGATTAAAATAATATAATGCATTTTGAGCAAGAAAGCCCTTTAATGTTTATCGAAAAGCTCCCTCGCGCAGTAAAAGTTAATCTGCTATCTCGAGACCGGTCTCGGTCTCGAGACCGATCTCGAGACCAGTTTTTTGTGGTCTCGGTCTTGGTCTCGACTGTTTTGTACCGGTCTTGGTCTTGGTCTCGAACCGTTGTGGTCTTGGTCTCGTAGCTCAAAATTTGGTCTCGAGACCGGGTAATTTTTGTAAGTAAAAAAAAAGAGCTAATTTTGTAATTTTGGAGAAAAAATAAAATAGCGAGATTGCGTAAATTTTGTAAGTAAAATGTAGTTTTGTAAGAAGCTAACGAAGCGGTTACATTATCGGTTGGACAAAGAGGTTTTGCACCTGGAGATTAAGATTGTCGCGTTTTTACATGAGAAAACACGTCATTCACACATAGCGGTTTTGATGACGAGGAACGAAACTAGAGTCCAAGCAAAACTACACATGTTCTTGCCCAATTCTAGCCCTGCAGATGTTTTTGCGACTTTTTAAATCCCCATGTAAGAGAAGTTTTTGTGTCAAAGGATGTACACAATGCTACTTTTGAGATTATAGAGTGCTGCACAAATAACTGAGAAATTTTTTGACAGTCGTTTAAGCAGTTGTTGAAAAAAGTTCGCCTTTTCGCTTTTGCAATTTTACGACGCTGCTGAAAAAGCAAAAACCTCAACTCGAAGTAGACAAAGCTATAGGAATTAAACTGTTTTACAAGCATAGTTGCTAAAATTGACGTCGATGCTCTCAAAACTTAAGAACAAATCAAAAAACAAATGAGGCTGAAAATCGGCAAAAAATTAAAAACAGCCAGTCACAATTCAAAATTTACTGATTCTTATCAAAAAAGAGTGAATACATTGTGTACATATTACTTTATTGTCGATCGCAGTCGCGTAGCCAGGATTTCGCAAGTGGGGAGGAGGTTTTTTTTTTGAAGTTTGATATAATTGAAAACGAACTTGACCCAAATTTTTATTAGTCTTAAATTAGATTCAGGTGGTTTTTCTGTCAAAATTAGGTGATCTCCAAAAAAAAAAGAAAAAAAAGTCTTCACCGAAATTCAAAAGGTTTTTCCGGCCGAAATCAGAAACTCAAGGGTTTTTTTCGGCCGAATGCAGGTGATCTCCAATAAAAAAAAGGTCTTCACCGAAATTTAAAGGGTTTTTCCGGCCGCAATTAGAAATTCAAAGGTTTTTTCTGGCCAAAATTAGGTGATCTCAAAAAAAAAAGGTCTTCACCGACTTTGAGTGAGCTCCAGAACCAATCTGGTCCAAACAACGGCAAGTTCTTCACAACTTCGGCTCCCAAATCCCTTTTGGGGGGGGGCTGTTTTCATTTTTGGAGCAAAAATCGGCCTCAAAACCACTAAAAACACGCTATTTTGCATATTTTTCAGGCCATTGGGGGGGTTCGAGCTCCCCCCACCCCCCGCTGGCTACGCTACTGGTCGATTGTCGACAACAGTGATATACTAACCTACAGTATATATTTTGTCTCTTTGCCAACAGCGAACAAACTCACTACTTTAAAATTGGCAAATTTTGTTTGTTCATGATGTATAGGCCAAAGCTAAATGTAAAATGACAAGTGACGCAAATAGGAGGGCAAAGTGGGCTGTAGCTCTCCTCTTTTTAGTCATATCACTTACAAAATTTGATTCATGAATGCAAGCATTTAAACGTGTCATGGATTTGACCTGTACAGGTAAAGAAGAGGGGCTAAAGTGGTTGAGCAATTTAATTCTTTCAAACGACTTCCGAATCTTGGCAATTAAATTCTAGCGATTTTAGCAATTAAGTAGTTCTAAAAACGTGCGAAATATGATTCAAATGGTTATTTTTTACGAAAAATGACAAAAATTGTCTAGCGACTGGGGCAAACCTCTGGATGAGATACGATTAAGTTACAACAGTTTGCTCAGCGCGACGACAAGACAGTGCTGCGTACTCGAACTTGAACTCGAAAAAACTTGGTATTTTTGCCGAACTCGCTCTCGAAAAAAGAATAATTTTGCTGACCTCAAACTTAAACTCGAATAAAACTGACCGAGTTCGTAGAACGAAATTTAAAGATTAAAAAATCCTTTGAAATATTTTTGTTGATCAAGTTTTGAAAATTGAGATTGTGATTTTCCCAACAGTGCTTGTTTTTCACTTTTTTATGCCTAGGCGACCTAAAAAAACAGCTAGGAGTATAAAAAAAGAAACGATTATAAGGTGGAAAAGCGACGCAACGTTTTATCTTGAGTTAATTAAGTGATAAGAAATTTGTCTCTTATATAGCGAAAACTTTACTATCATTGCGTTAACAGTTATCTACTCCTGTGATTCTCAACCTATGGGTCGCCTAAAAATTTTTTAGGGTATTTTTTTTTGGTAAACATCTACAAAGAGTGAAACTTGCAGAAAGCAATACAGTAATAAAATAAACGCATATAGTAATCAACTCTAGTTGCATTTTTGTAACAAAAAACTCCAGTAGTGAAATTTTGAGTTTCTCAAGATCGCAAAGGTGTAAAACGCTTAGAAGTGGTAAACGAAATATTTTCAAATTTAATCTTTCATTATGCTCGCTGTAATACGCCGAAGCGTGTTACAAGTTTACTGGGCCTATCTCCGCGTCATTGCGCCCTGGCAACACAGCTCTTTTCGGAGAAATATCGCAGCGGTGGCGAGCCGTTGGCAACACTGTGTCCGATTTGACCGGCCAGAGATTTGAATCTCAGACCTCCCGCTCCAGAGACGAACGCGTTACCGCTCGACCAACTAGCATAGAATTCACGTAGTGAAGAAGCTTTGTGCTCGTGGAGACTAGAAATCAAAGGTCATGTATGTCAGACTACGTAAGGACGTTTTTGATAAGGATATTGAAAGCTAAACAGCAAATATTCATAAACATTTCAAAGAAAACTTCTTTGTACGATTTTCAACACAGTTCTGTCATCATGAAAAGTTTTTTTTTGCTACACAGCTTTTAATTTAAACTATGTATCAGAATATACATGGGCCACAAAATTTTACACCACGAATTTTTTCAATAAACTTAAGTCGCATTGAAAAAAGGTTGAGAACCAATGGTCTACTCTACAGTTTGTAAAAAAAGTACGAAACTTGGATAGTATTTGCAGCTCAATGGAATAAATCTGCGAGTTTAATTTTTGACAAAAAATGAGCAATTATAAGAAATGAGTTTGAGATTGAAAAGATTCACGATATATGAAATAAGTCGCGGCGGTTAATTATTGCAATAAAATTAATTTTGGTTACACAATTTTCGAATTGAAAGCTTCATACAAAATTTTGCATTAAATAGGCTAGCACAACGCAAAAGTGTGAAGTCTTAGTGAAAATAGCTTTTAAGCAAATTAGTGCGGTCTATTCGTGACAGAAAAGTACGTTGTTTATCGTATTTAATGAATTCAAAAATCTGTATTTTACTTTTAACAGAATATTAAACAATATATGATAGTTCTTGAATTATCATTTATTGTTTCATTAATTTTGTAGTGGCAAATATTCATAGCGTAGAGCCTTTGATATTTTTATCGAACTTAAACTCGAAAAAATTTAAATTTCAAAATAGACCGAACTCAAACTTGAACTCAAATAAACATCGATCGAGTTTGCAACCCTGCAACAAAATATTTTTCGGGTAAAAATTGTATTGTTCTGTTTAAGCCTTCTCTTAGCATAATCGTAGTTACGCGCTTAGAAATCCCCCCCACCTCCTAATTGAAACTCCTGGCTGCGTTTTTGCAGCTCTACCTTTAATACGGTACTTCAAATATACAAATAGCTTTTTACAATTTTTTTGTAATTTTATTTCATTAAGTTTGCGTTCAGTTTTATTGACCCGTAATTCCTGACAAAAACAAAAGTGACCAGGCTTCGAGCTTTGAATAAGAGGCATTAAGTTTAGTTGAAGGATCTCTTTTTTTGGTGAAAATCTACATAAAATGATCTGTTTAGGTGTTTTGATGAAGTAATCGTCACTTGGACTAAAGCACTTTGTCATCTGAATCAATTTATATAATCATAAAACCAACTTATGAGCAAATATGAACTCCAAAAACTTTTTTTCAAAAAATCGAAAAAGCTATTGATGACGTCATTTTTTTGGTCTCGGTCTCGGTCTTGGTCTCGAACTTTGCCGGTCTCGGTCTCGAAACCAAAATTGAGATCGAGACCGGTCTTGGTCTCGGTCTTGGTCTCGGAAAAATTTCGTGGTCTCGGTCTCGGTCTTGGTCTCGGACGAGTCGGTCTCGACTACAGCCCTGTATTTTAGTTTAACCCTATTTGTGCCAAGAGGGGGGCAAATTTCCCTCCTTCTCTCAGATATTTTAATACAGCTTTTAAACTGAAAAAAGTTTTGCTTTGATACACCCTGACCTTAAATCAAATTTAATAACACTCATTTTCAGAAACTTTGGGGTCAGCCCATGGCGACCTCAACAACAGGCCATGACATCGTGCAAGCGGCGGCTGTTTGTGGAGGCTGGCTCTAATTTTGCGCACGATTGGCATTCTGCATACGGCACGCGGTTTTGCTCTATTTTGTCACGCTCTGCGTTCTCACTATAGACTCACAGTCAACGAAATGGTTTTGCAAACCGGTAGATTGGTTCACTACAGCAATTAAGTAGTAGATTTTGGGGCAAAGTTGTACCAGTTGATGACCCAGTTAGTAGAAAATAAATTAAATTACCAAAATAGAGTTTTGCTTACAGTTTAATCTACTGATCTCATTTAGATTAATTAGACTTTACCAATTGCATCGAAGAAAAGTTTGTAAGTATAAAACTTACTGTGTATACCTGTATGCATCAGGCCTTTGGTTAGCTAAAAACTTGATGCAAAAAGCAATAGGCTACTGTAAGTTTTAAACCACATCTTGAGTGCCGGTAGCAAACAGGTCTGTTAGTTGGAATCGAATGAAGAACGCTGACTGCATTGGGACATCATGTTGCAGATAGCCGTCTAGGTTGTAGGTACACACTTGGCGGTTCAAAACCATATCTATATCCTAGTCTTTAGTGTACGTTTTACCTGTTGTTGGCGAACCTTATTTTTACTGTCGTTTAAGAATAAATGAGGATTATTGTATATACAGTCTTGTTAAAATTGCCACTGCCTACTATACAGATAATTGTTTTTGCAGCTTAATTATATCAAATATATCAGATATCTTAATGCCTAGAAAATGCTGTGCTTACACATGTCGCGCTAACTATGATTGTGAAAAAATTAACACTGAAGACTCTGGTAAAAAACTATCTGTGTAGCGCTTGCCTGCTGATACTGAAGAAAGAAGAAAATGGATATAAGCAGTGCTAAATGCGAATCTCACTGTAAATAGCTATACTGTTTTATGTGAACTCCATTGACCGAAAAAATTTTAAACAATTGAGTTACGGGATGGAAAACTTAAACCAAAAAATCCTCTTTCTGTTTGGCCAGGAGTACCATCCTCCCAGATTTCTACTCCTTCAGTACCGGAACGCACAACAAAGCGAACATCAAGTGCCGTTAGAAATTCAAAAGATGATAAATAAATTTGTTTTTGTGGAAAGATGCCGGTTTATTTTCGGTTTTAAAAGATGAATTAATTATCCAGCTCAAAAAGCTCACCCAATCAATTTTCGCGATTGCATTGGATAATGAAACTGCTTTGATGGACAATATGTAACTAAAACTTGCTAATGTGAAGGCATTTCGTGACTCCATGCACAGAGTTCTGCATTTAATTCAGGTACTTTTTGCTATGATGTGGTAATAACTGTAGATTAATTACTTTTTGCTATGCTGTGTCAATGACTGTAGGGTACTTTTTACTATGCTGCAGTGGCGTACGCAGGATTTTTCAATGGGGGGGGGGGGTTCAAAAATGACATCAACAATTTGTTCGCGATCTATACTTTGGCAAATAAATAACTTAGTGCAATGTCACAAGATGGAATCAAAGTCACACAGAGCGTAATGCAAATAAAACTTTTCAAACAAAATACAATTAAGCATTAGGCATACATCTACAGTATAATTAACATCATAAGGTTTGCAACTGAACGATCAAGAAAAAATTGTTCCAAACAAAAGCTACAAAAAACGCAAATAATTAATTATAAACAGTACAAAGTTGCCAGGTGCGTACCCAGAAATTCGCAGTAGGGGACCGTGTTTGGGGGGTCAGGGGGCTGAGCCTCCAGCGCTTGAAAATTTTGCATTTTTTTTCAAAAATAACTTAATTTTGGGGCTATTTTAATGAAAAATAATGTTTTTAAAACGTGGCATAGAACTTGGTTGCGCAAACTTGATCAAACTATTTGCATAAATAGGCTATGTGGGCGGTGGCTAATGGTAACATTTCAATACTCTAATTTACTAGCCGGTAAATCTCAAAATCATAAATTGAAAAAACTCACAAGCATTTACATTCTGTAGTTTATAGAGTGAGACAGTTGGGGATTGGGGGGGGGGGGGGTTAATGGAACAAGATTTGATTGGATTAATAATTAACTAATACTGATTAATTAACAAATACTGAAACCCCATCTCCATATTTTTGATGAAGCCAATGTTAAGCATTTTCAGCGATTAAACTTGCTAA
The DNA here is from genome assembly GCA_963965965.1 of Trididemnum nubilum. NCBI lineage: Eukaryota > Metazoa > Chordata > Ascidiacea > Aplousobranchia > Didemnidae > Trididemnum > Trididemnum nubilum. Next base: position 9,789 of record CAWYPQ010000495.1, read on the forward strand.
TTTTGGCAAGTTTTTGAAGGTGTTTCTGATTTTTAAGTTCTATCTTTGGCAAATTCCCCTCCCCCCCTAAAAAAAAAACTCTAAATGTTTCAAAAGTGGCTTTAAATCATCTTGGAGTCCATGTCATTGCAAAAAAAACAGGCTCAGAAGAGCTAAAACGTGATATTTTCTTTATTGTGCATTTTAGTCGACAAACAAATAGGGGGGGGGAGTTGAACTCCCAACCCCCCTGCGTACGCCCTTCTATGCTGTGATAATAACTGAAGATTACTTTTACTATGCTTTGCCAAGCGTACTTGTTGCTGTGCTGTGTTTATGACTATAGGGTACGTTTTGACAACTGTTATTAGCTTAGTTAAGTATTGTTGCGATTTATTAGTAAACTGTTTGTGAAGGCTTTTAATATCAATGATTTTCAGTACAATTTGGTGGTTTTAATTGTACTTTGTGAAAGAGGAGTGCTAAACCATTGAAAATAACATTAAAAATTACTAAATCAGCAATTTTGTAACAATAGAGAATTTTCGCAGTCAGCCTCCACAAACAGCCGCCGCTTGCATGATGTCATGGCCTGTTGTTCAGGGCGCCATGGGTCAGCCGGAATACCGAAAGTGACGTCATTTCTGCCTTTGTCAGAGGCACTTAAGCAGTATCATACAGTTTTGAGTACAATGCATGCTCACCCAGAGTTGTAAGTCGGGCCAGGCTTTTCGGGTCGGGTTCGGGCCGGGTTCGAGCCTAAAGTTAACGAAAATGTAGGGCTTAATTCGGGCCTGAGACGTACTTTTTGTCTTAGATGTACAAGAAAATAATCACAATTACTTGGCAATATTGCTAAGTTTTTTAGACCTAACTTAACTTTCGGATTTTTTTCGGGCATGATTTGGGCTTCAAATTAATTTTCGGGTTCGGGCCGGGTTCGGGCTTATGGTTTCGGGTTCGGGCCGGGTTCGGGCCTGAACTTGTCGACCCGTTTACAACTCTAAGCTCACCAACGCACTTATTTCTATTCATTCTACTGCGTTTTCATTATCGATGTTAATAAATAGCAGTTGCGATCTTTATACTTTGAATAAGTTGTCGATTGACCAAAAGCCTGTTTGTAGAGCATTATTTGATTGACCAAGAAAAAAGAACACAACCGAAGCAGCTGAAAAACTGTAGTTTTAGCACGATGTTTGAACAATTGCAGAATTGAAACTTACAAGCAACTGATTTTTAAAAGCAAAGATTTTAATATGTGTAATCTAGCAATATTTTACTAGCAGTAATATATAGTAATTTAGCACCACAAATTGTAGAAGAATGCTAGCATAGTACTTTTCGTAAAATAATAATATTGCCAGACATTGCAAAGCGGTGAAAATTCTGTTCTTATTGAATATATTATCGTTCTCGGAACATATTCGTGTTAATTTACATAATTATAATTACGCTAGTTTTTATTTTTTAGAATCATTGCATATAGGAGAATGAGGCAAGATCTCGGCCAAGGTCTTAAAGATGCTCTGGGACCTCAAAATGATTATGATGATAACATTTACGGAGCGTCGTTTGGAAAAAAATTATTCAATTTGCAACACTCATATTTTTGGCTTATTTAGAGGACTTTTTGTCCAATATTATATATTGTAAATTTACGATTTACATATTGTAGATCTAGAGCGTCTAATAACAACTTGCAACGTATTTTGTCTGTTTTAAGACGTTCTAGATTTCCAAAATGTAAATCGTAAATTTACGATTTATTTTACGAACGTATTTTGTCCGATATAACAGGTTCTAGATTTCCAATATGTAAATCGTAAATTTACAACATATTATATTGGACAAAAAGTCCTCTAAATAAGCCAAAAATATGGGTGTTGCAAATTGAATAATTTTTTTCCAAACGGTGCCCCATAAACATTCTCAAAGTGTTGCAATGTTTTGTTTCGTCAAACACTTTTTTTCAAATTTAGAGTCAAAACTGTTGACAGTTGACGTCATCAAAAACGTTTGTGACTTTGATTTAAGCAATTTTTCGTTTGAAGACAAAGAGCTAACCTTCATTGACAATTTGAGTCATCCATACAGAATCCGTCATTTTTCCAAAGCTTAAACTTCGGCAATGACGTCACCAACAATAGCGTCAACAATTTCAAAGTAAATTTTTTTATACCTGCACTTGAAAATCAATTACTATTCAAAGTTTGGCTATTTCACAACTTTTGGATTGGCTGTTACACAGTAAACGCTCTTTGACTTTAGATGGCAGATTCTAAAGGCCGAAAAAGAGGAAAATCCCAAGTGTAAAACATAGGGATTTTGTTTTGGTGGTTCAGAACACGTTCCTGAGTCATCGTGGTAATTTTTAGCTTATTATGAATTTTTTCCGGGATTCAATGTATTTTGTCGTATTTCTACCAGAATACACAGATCATGGAAAAGATGGTTATGAAACTATTCAACAATTATCAAGTAAACCTGGGGGACATGACAGAACGTGCTAGCGAGCTCGTAAAGGCCATTCTCGCTCGCTAAAAAGCGCTAACCAACAAAAAATCTTCGTAGACAAACTGCCATTTCTGAGTTGTCTCGCCCACCACACGTCAAAACAGTTCGCTCGAATTTCTTTGCAAGATGTTCGTAACTTGTGTTAGTACGTAAAAATATCTCATTGTGACGTCAGATGCATTTCTACTTCAAAATAATGCGTTCAAGCGTAGTGTATGTACTACATTGTTATGGAAAAAGATACTATAACCTATGCATTATTATTCTATGCAAGCAAATTCCTCAACTGATGATAATTAGTAAATGAATAATAGAATTAGTTATATTTTTTGATCAATGTGAAATAAAAACAATTTTTTCCATACTACAATTTTTTTAAACGACGTAAAGCGCCCTTGTGGTTGTTAATGGGTAAACTCATATGTTAACAGTAACTCTAGGTCTTTAGGTTTCAAAATTTTTCAAAAGTAAGCAAGTCGAAGTACACTCTTTCTTTTTAGAATCGGTAAATCTTGAGTCGAGACTGGCTGTTTTTAATTTTTTGCCAATATTCAGTCTCATTTGTTCTTGATTTTGTAAAAATTTTTAGAGCATCAATGTCAATTTTTGAGGGCATGTTTGAAACACTTTTTAATTCCTATTGCTCTGTCTGCTTAAGTGAAGGCTTTTTTCTTGCTTTTGCAGCATCGTAAAATATCAAAAGCGAAAAGCAAGCTTTTTTCAAGTTGAACAACTGCCAAAAAAATTCTCAATTGCTTGCGCTGAGCAACAGAGCTTTATGATCTTGAATAGTTGCAATTTTGCTTGCAAATACAAGCAAATTACTGAAATTGTATCGCTTAAAATCAGCACTAATTTGAGTTTCTTTGATTAGCTTAAATTTTTGTTTTGTTTTTGGTTTATTTTGCTGCCAAGGCTGGCATTGTTTTTAATTTTTTTTTTAATTTTAAGCAAAAATGAGCCTCGTGCTTTAGAAAATCATTTTTATAAAAGGAGTGTATTGCTGTTTTTGTCAACTGGCACTACGCAAACATTTCTATATCAGTCGAAACAGCAAGTTGTTCTCAATGCAATTCGCTTTTTTTTAGCAGTCTGATAGCAAACATGGTGACGATTTTAATCAATTTTCATCAAAAATTCGCTTTGGTTAGAAGTTTTCAACATTTCGCCGTTAAATTTTTGAACCAAAAAGATTTCTCGCACGCTTCAAGAGTACTTCAAGATCCTCTTTAAGTTGGCGAGGAAAATGTGACGTTTTTTTACTCAAACTGCTTTCCGCAATCGCTCGATGCAACTTAACGAGAAAGAATGACGAAATGGATTTCGCAAGGCTTTACATACACGTGCAAAACTGACCTCTTACGGTTCACGAGTATTTCGTTCGGAAGCGCCCCTTAAAAAAAAAACTCGTTAATTAAAGCAAACGAGGAATTTTCTGTCATGTGGGCCCCGATATACTGTAAACTGGTGAATTGGAAACCCAAAACAAAAAAAATTTGTTTGCTCATTTAAAAATCAACTTGGATTACGTTCGTTTGGTAAAATTCTGATATTTTTATAAGTTATTGATGTTGAACTTGATTTTTAAAACTCCGAATAAAAGCACAACAATACTGGTGCTGTAACTATTTGTACGCTGCTGCGATCTATCGGTAATGCAGGTAAGCTCGTTCATTCACTGCATCCTGTAATATAAAAATTAACCCATGTATTTTACCAATAGCGCCCTATCAAAGGCAGATATACTGATATCACCGGATGAGATTATCATCAAGTGGGTGCTTACGTTTTGCCCAGACATCTAAAACGCTCGAAAAAACAACACCTTAAAAGAAATTAGCTTGAGACTACAGCTACACGGTTGCAATACTGAAACTTGTTCTTTGTTACTTTAATGAATAAAGCTCCAAGTCGGCGACTGCCAAAACTAGGAAGACAAAACAAATTTTAGTCGGTGCAGCGAGAAAGCAAATCTGCCTCCGACTCTATACCGCTGCAGTGCAAAGAGCTACAGCTTACCAATTCGACTCTGAAGTTGGAAAAGCTGGGAGCGTTGTGTTGGACAATTGATGCTCAACAAAAAAAAAAAGGTTCTGGGAGTTACTGATGAGGATAAACATTCCAAAACGGCACAGTCAAGTCTGTGAACTGGAAGCTTACTATTTGCCTTTAAAATGCTTTTAGAAATTACACCAAACTATTTTTGAAAATAAATTTTTGCTTGGCTGCATTACAACATACTAAGCTTGGTCCGTCGCGAATGCTGGCGAACGTATGTTGAGTTCTCGACCTGGTCTTTGGCGTCGAAGCAGCAGACCTACTAAACTTCTACAACGATAGTCTAGATTCACTCGAAAATTTATAAGGAAATCCTTTCGCTATTGATAATCCAAACACGATGTTAACCTTCACTAATTGTCGTCACCACACTCATATAAGCTAAACTTGAAAATCCACCAAGATGTACGCAAATTATTGTATAACTACGTTTGAGCAACAGAGTTATCCTCGACTGATGTTCAGCAACAGTTCAAGTATTATTGGGCCTTTTCGAGCCTTCCTATTCAAGCATTTCTGAGCAAAGAACAACTTATTTGTTCCTGGGTCTACTTGACGCTAGTCTCCCGTCAACTGCCTATAGGCTATTGCTAAACACATACTGCGTCAAATGTAGTTGTTACGTCACAGTAAGGCATTGAAATAATAACAATTAATTAAAGAAATTAAACACAGCCAAAGGGTGCGTCCGGAACATAAGCAGGGCCCATTATGAGGAGGAGGGTATCTTCCGGCTCATAATGTCACAACAGTCTAAAGGACGCAGCTTGAGCGCGGGTATGAGTGAAAAGCACATCGGTGTCAAGTAATGCACGAGCACTATTTACAGCATTAACAAAAAACAAAAATAAATCAGCAATTCAAGTGTGGTGACTTACGCAAAAATGTAAACCATAAACACAAAACATTATTCACAAAATTCGAGAGGAGCGATCTTAGAAAGATCTCTCTCTATTTCAGAAACTTGGTGCTTTCCGGTTGTCTCATCAAAAACAGGAACCGTGATAACAGCTCTGCGTACAATCGCTCTACCTCTACGCCACTGCGGATGTACGCGAGCAACCCGTCCAAGGCGATAATTACCTGGTTTGTTAACTTCTCCGGGTCCCCCAACCAATACCATCTGGCCGACTCGAAGGTTAGGTGTGAGTTTGAACCACTTCTTACGACGTTGTAACTGTGAAAGATAGAACTTAACCCAACGCTCAAAAACTGTTGAGCCAGCGAGCAATTGTATCTGTAGTCACGGCGTGAGTGATCCCTATCGTGCACTTGACCAATTGGCAAAACTGGATCAAGCGATGGTGTGAGGAGTGATGACGGTGAGATTGCGTAGTAGTCAAGTGGGTCATCACTTTGTGCAGTGAGAGGCCTATCGTTTACCAAACGTGCAGCGTTCGAAGTGTACGTCTGAAGCTCCACAAGTGTGGGTTTGCGATGTATTAAGTTAACTGTGTTTGTGAGCGTTCGTTTAAACACTTTAATGAGTGATTCCCAGGCTCCGCCTTGGGAAGGACTGTAAGGAGGTATGAACTCCCAGGTCAAACCTTAATGTCTGAAAAAAGACTGAAGTCCGGAAGATTGCAGAAGTTCTGGCAACACATTTGTTGCAGCTTTGAAGGTTGTCCCGTTGTCCGAGTACAGGCTTGAAACTGGGCCTCTGAGGTCAATGAAGCGGGAGAAAGCCAAAATGAAGCTATTCAGGTCCAGAGACGTCACAATCTCTACATGAATTGCCCGGACAGTTAGGCATGTGAAAAGTAGACCCCAAGCTTTTCTTTCACTTCTCGCTTCTTTGTAAAAGATGGGTCCAAAATAGTCACATCCAGTGTGTGCCAATGGCTTTTTGTTGATAGCCATTCTGCAAGCATGGAGATCTGCCATAAGTTGCCGTATGGGATGTGCTCTGCTGATGATGCAGGCATTGCATTTGTTCGTGTAGTGCCTCACGGCAGATATTCCTTTGATGATCCAAAATTGTCTTCTTGTGAGCATTAACATGTATTGGGTACCCCCATGAGCGCATTTTTCATGGCAATGAAGCACAAGTAAGCGAGTAAAGGGATGTCTAGACGGCAGAACGATCGGAAATTTTTCGTCAGTGGGAAGTACGGCTTTTTCAAGTCTTCCTTCAATGCGAAGTATGCCGTCGGCTGAAACGTATGGCCTGAGGCATCGCAAAGATCGCAAGTCAACGAGATTTTTTTGTTCAGCTTCAGATAAAGCATGCTGAGAAGTCAGCTGCTTGATAATTTTTTCTAAGGAATCAGGAAAGTTTTCTCACAGGCTTTTAAACACACTGCCAAAACATTAGTTTTGAACATATTGAGTCAACTGAAGCAAGGCGGTTCTCAGACACTTAGCGTCAATTGTCGGCTTTTGAATGGGCTGTTTGTCCGCCTTTTGTTTGACGTATTTTGTAAAAGCCATTAAATAAGCTGTTCTCTTTTTGAGTATGTACCAACTGGGTGCAGCTTTAATGACATCCAAAAGTGTCCCTCTTACTGACCGATCTGAAGACACGTGTACCTGATGCACAGCGACATGAGGCATCGCCATGCACTGGCCAGGCTGGTTTAGAGACGATGGTCCATGCAACCATAGCTGAATTCGACCAGAAGCAGATCGGGCAATTGGGCGTGTAGCCACGTCAGCTGGGTTTTGTAACGTTGGGAAAAAGTGCCATTCCTCTGATTGGGAATATAGTAGAATGCGATCAATTCGTCGAGCTGTAAATTTGTCTAGGCGAAAATCTGGGTTCGAGATCCACTGCATCACAACTTTTGAATCGCACCAGAAAAACTTCTGGCAATGGGGCAGTTGAAGTGCTTTCTGAGCTTGAGACATCAGGTCTACAGATATGACGGCAGCAAACAACTCTTTTTTGGCAATTGGCCAACTCTGCTGGTGTTTTAAAACGACACAGCTCTTCCCAAACACGAACGAGGTGCCGACTTCAGTTTGTGTTTGCTTCCGCAAGTAAACGACACATCCATAAGCTTCATTGGAAGCGTCAGAAAAGGCATGAAGTTCGTATTCTGCGTTAACGTCGTCATCAGAAAAAGATGAGGTTGCAAAATACCATCTAGGTATAGTAAGATCTTTCCACTCTTCTAGAGTGGTTTGCCAACAATTCCACGCTGTAACATGAGTTTGTGTAATTGGTTCATCCCATGATTTTCCCTCTATTGCCAACTGCTGTAAGATGAGACGCCCTCTCAAGAATAAGGGAGCGCAATAACCCAAAGGGTCATAATTGCTGGCTAGTTGACTTAACAAGCCAAGTCTAGTGTAGTGTTGAGGCTTGGAAGCAGAGAAGTAAACCTTCAGAGAGTCTTCTTCTGCATTCCATGTGCACCCCATCGCTTTGAGATCAGGAAGTGGCTCCTCAGTTTTTAAGTCCAAGGTCCTGACTGAGGGTGCCAAAACTGCCTCCTCCATTTCAGCAATGACAGGTACGGCCTTTCAGCAGGCTGTCCATTTAACCAGTTTGAAGCCTCTACTGGCAAGCAGTCTGACAGATTCTGATGCCACTAGTCGGGCTTTATCCAGCGTATCAGTGCTAATAAGCAAATCGTCCATGTACATACAATTTCGTATTGTGTCGGTGGTATAAGAAGACGCATTCGTGGGGTTCTCTTCAGCCGTTTTGCTGATTGCTACACATGCTATGTATGGTGAGCTGACGATTCCCCACACATGCCTCGTAAACTAATATGGCTGTAATTGCCCCTTGCTTATGTCGTCATCTTTGAACCAGAAAATTCGGAAAAGATCCTGTTGGTGTTCAGGGAGTGATATCTGGAAAAAGCATTTTGTTATATCTGCCATTAAAGCATATTGGCCCATTCTAAACTTAGCCAAAACATTTGCGAGTGAATTGAGAAGATCTGGTCCAGAGTGAATGCAACTGTTGATGGAGCGACCTTCATAAGTAGCAGACCCATCATATACAACTCTGGGTTTGGATTGAGTGGTCAGAAAGTATGGCAGAAAGTATGGGGAGGTGACAGTATTGTCGCACCAGCAACGATACGCATCATCAAGTGACTGACCTAACTTTTTTAATTTGTCACAAAAATCCCTTAGCTCATCTCCTTCTTGCAAAACGTGTGAAGCATTATTATCTAATGTGATTAAATTGCTTTTTAAAGTGTCGTATGCTGACTGAGAAGGTTCATTTTTATCGCTCGTGTCAGGCGAGAAAACGGAGGTAACAAAACAATCTACTGGTACTTGAAGCTCACGCCTTTCACACTGAAGAGTCCGGGCGTCACTCATTTCCTCAGAGTTCCCTAGCATACCGGAATTAGCACGTAGGCCTAGCGCACAAACACTGTAATTTTTACAAACTAAATTCACAAAAAAACTAAACCTAAAACGGTCTGATAATTGTCCAAAAGAAAAAATTCGTCTCGGTTACGTTAGCCTACTGTCGCGGAAAATAGTTCAAGCTGACAATTAGGCTACGACAGAAGTCGGAGCAGTCTTTTTAATTCGGGACTTAAAGTTGTTCTTCTAATTATGGTCCGTCGCGAATGCTGGCGAACGTATGTTGAGTTCTCGACCGGGTCTTTGGCGTCGAAGCAGCAGACCTACTAAACTTCTACAACAATAGTCTAGATTCACTCGAAAATTTATAAGGAAATCCTTTCGCTATTGATAATCCAAACACGATGTTAACCTTCACTAATTGTCGTCACCACACTCATATAGGCTAAACTTGAAAATCCACCAAGATGTACGCATATTATTGTATAACTACGTTTGAGCAACAGAGTTATTCTCGACTGATGTTCAGTAACAATTCAAGTATTATTGGGCCTTTTCGAGCCTTCCTATTCAAGCATTTCTGAGCAAAGAACAACTTATTTGTTCCTGGGTCTACTTGACGCTAGTCTCCCGTCAACTGCCTACAGGCTATTGCTAAACACATACTGCGTCAAGCGTAGTTGTTACGTCACAGTAAGGCATTGAAATAATAACAATTAATTAAAGAAATTAAACACAACCACAGGGTACGTCCGGAACAAAGCTATACTGTAGTATACTCTGGCTACATTGCTAAAAAAACAATAGCTAATTTGAAAAATGCAATAGTGAAATTTCAAGTAAATCATCTTCCAAAATACTTTGTTGCAAAAACTCAAGGTTAGTAGAGATGCAGTACGTTTGTTATTTTTTTGTTTTGGTCATGCAATTTCAGCTTCAAGAAGCGTGCACTACAAATATAAGTTGCATTAATATCCGACTAATTTTGCACTAATTAATTAATCATTGAACAAAATAAAAAAACAAAACAATAGTATTTAATGTACGAATCGCTTTAATAAGTTCAAATTCGATGTTGAATTACTGTAAATCAGTATACACAATTGATTAGGCACCTTTAAATGCACATCAAGAGGAAGTGTTTTGTTTATAAAAAATCAATGAAAACAATTGAAATTGGTTCATAACTATTTTATGAAACTTTTGAAGCCCATTATTCCATGAATGTGGCTTGAAATAATATTTATTATTTTATTTTTTCAAGAAAATAGAAGATATTTTCAACAGTCTTCAGTAATACTTCGGTTCCGATGCTCACTGTGCAAGTGACGAGCGAGCGAGCTTGTTGGTCTGCATTCTACTCAAATCGTTTTTTTTTTTGTATGCCCTATTTATACAATGCATAAAAATCTGACGTTACATAGTCAAAAATACTGTATAACCAAGAATTATTTTTCGTCAAGCAGATAAAGCGTCTGCTACTGAAACGGTAGATTTGGGTTCTACTCCCGGTCGGGTTAAACCAAAAGACCATAAGCAGTGATATTGACAGCTTTCCTGCTTATGTTCAGCTTTAAAAGGACCAGTGCGAAGCCTCCACCGTGTGTGGTATACAGGTGGCATCTTTTTTCGAAGACTAAAAAGTCGCTTTGCTGTTAATTGGTCTAGGCAACTTAGGGAAAAAAAGTGTAGTTACAATATTACAATTGAATGTGACTTCAGAACTTAAAACGAAAAAAAATCTTCAACTAATAGAGTATTTTAATTTGTATAAGCAAAAGTAATAGTATACAGCACAGTTATATACAATGGTATGCACCAGAAGGAACTATATAAGAATGTAGCGGACAGCGTAGCCGGGAGGCTAAAGAGTAGTTTTTACGACAACCCTGGTAACATAATCCGGGTTTAATTCACACCCTGGTCACGGCGCTGCGTCCTTGAGTAAGATTCTATAACATAACTGTCTTTGATTGGTGAGGTCAATTAAGCAGCATATTGTTTAACTGGAAAAAATGGACAAATCAAATGCAAAAATCGGGAATTGGTCAATCCCAGAGGTTGCAGACTCCTCCAAAAAATAATGTAACCGTTGCTTTCCCATAAAAAGAGGACAAAGATATATTAATCAATCAATCAATTTGGATGCTTAGCAATATACAGCAGATGTAGCTCAAGGAAAAAAGCATTAGCGATAAAGCTATACTTTAATATGTAGATTCAAGTTTTAACTCAAATAATGGACATACAGTAACTGCAGCAAACCAAAATTCTGTCATTTGTTCTATCATAAGTAGCGCCCGCATTACAGAAATTTCCTCGCTCGCATTAACTACGAGAATTTTTGAAGAGGCGCTGCCGCAAAAAATAGTCGATCAAGACAAGCGATTATTTTTGCATTCTCTTAAGCTAAGTTGCTGATGGAATTGATTGCGACATATAACTCGAGTATTTCTCGCCAACTTTACAAAGATTTTGATTTTTTAAGCACTCTTTGAGCGAGCGAGAAATATTTTTTGGTTCAAAAATTTAATGGAAATATGTTGAAAACTTCTTACTAAAGCGAATTTTTACTGAAAATTAGTTCAAATTCCTGCCATGTTTGCTATTAGACTACCGAGAAGAAAGCAAATTGCTTTGAGAACCATTTGCTGCATAAACTGATAAAGAAATATTGAGCAGCACCAGTTGACAAAAATAGCTATACACTACTTAAAAGACCAATTTTTGAAGAACACGAGGCTCATTTTTGCTGAAAATTTTGGAACAAATTAAAACCAATGCCAGCCTTGGCAGCAAAATCAACCAAAAACAAACAAAAAACAACAAAATTTAAATCAATAAAAGAAACAAAATTTTGTACTGATTCAAAACAATACAATTTTATCGATTTTGTTCTGTTTGCAAGTAAAATTACAACTATTTCAAGATTTATATAGAGTGCTGTTGCGCTGCGCAAGCAACTGAAAAACAATTTTTTAGCAGTCGTTCAACGTGAAAAAACTTGCTTTTTCGCTTTTGCAATTTTACGATGCTGCAAAAGCAGAAAAAAGCCTTCTCTCAAGCAGACAGAGAAATCGGAATTAAACAGTGTAAGAAACATGGTCGCTAAAATTGACATCGATGCTTTCAAAATTTTAGAAAGATCAAGAACAAATGAGATCGAAAATCGGCAAAAGTTAAAAACTGCGAGTGACAACTCAAGATTTTCTGGATTAAAAAAGAAAAGTGCACTTCGACTAGTTCATTTTTGAAATTTTTTAAAACCCAATGTTACTGTTAACATAATTACAAGTTTACCAACCAACAACCTCAAGGACGCTTTACCTCATTTAAAAAATTGTAGTATGGAAAAAGTTGTTCTTTTTTTACATTAATCCAAAAATACTGTATAATTAAATTCTGTCGTGCATTAACTAATAATTATCAATAGAGAATTTTGCAAACTTAAAATATTAATGCATTGGCCAAAGTATCTTTTTCCATAGCAACTGCAGTATATACAGTGGGGTGGATCGAAAATGGCAAAAAAATTTTTTTTTTTGAATTTTAGTGAGCTAGATATGGCAAAAGTTGCCAATATATCACCAAAACGCAATGTAAAAATTTGAAGAGTTTTGAGAGAGGTTTTGGTCTCCCCCCGTCAAATATAAAATCAAGGTGCTCACACATACAAAAATCGCATGGTAATTTTTTTTCGATTTTAACTCGCTGTACACTTTGAAGCCAAATTTTATTTATCCAACTCTTATGCATTGCTGCCAGGTATGGTTGTTACTGTAAAAGCATGGCAACAGCTAATCAGATTTAAGATAATTATATTTGGTTTCAGAGCGTATTTAGTAATTTAGACATGGCAAAACATTCGAATATACCACCACATACAACAAATTATGAGTATTCACTCTATAAAAGTTTTGACTTCACCCTCATTTAGCACAGATAGTGATTTCAAAGTAACTTGGTGGATGGACCCCTGCTGTGTCCACAGGCAAACACATTTACCACCAGTCAACCATGTCGCCGAAAAGATTGTAAACTTAAACTTTATACGAAAAACGCCCATCACTCCGTAAAGTCAGTTCTTAATAAATTGTGTTCTCAAAAATTTAAAGACTGCAAGCAACTATAATCGTACAATTGTAGAGTTACAAAAGAAAGTGAGTTAAGTCACGTTTAGACTCAAATCTTCAGGCTTGTCCATGGGACATATTTTTCTGTTCTATCGCATCCCATTTCATAGCAGTTCATGCCTTTCCCATCCCATCCCACAAGACTCCTATCAACATACAATTCAACAAAAGTTATTAAATTTATGAAAATTTAAATATAATGTGTACTAGATAAAACTACACATAAAAAGAGAAATACAAAATGACAAAATTTATTGACTTTGTTAACTTTAACGTTCAGAAGAGTTCACAATTCATTATCATTCTAGCACTAACATTCCGAGTCACTGTGCTCACTCAGCAAATTTGCAATTTCCTACTCATCAACTGTTTCTGATAGTGATAATTCAGTCAGTTCGGGTAGTTTCTCAACCACAGTCCCATGGGTCTCATGGGAAATGCATTGCGTGCAATCCCATCCATCCCATCCCTAGGGACATTTTCCATAGGATTCCCTAGGGAATTCCATTCCCATGGACAAGCCTGCAAATCTTGGCATTAACTGACGTGAAGCAGTTCGTGCACGAAAGAAGCGATCTTGAGATTTTGGACCACAAACTGCTTTGGATACCTCAGTAACCACTTTTATGAAACTTCCAACAGCCTGTGAGTGACCGAAAATTTCTGGAAAAACTGTAATGGGAGTCACATCTATCACAATGAATTGCTGAAGCTCAGTATCCGTCATTGTTTTTAGTAAACGAGGCTCCGTGATTGGAAGATCTGTCCAGTTAATCAGTTCGAAGCATTCCGCTGCATCAAAATATTACGATTTGCGGAAACTTTCAATCTTCATCGCCAAAATTATATTTTCCGCGTGAGCAAAGTATGAGTTGCGGTGTAAAACTGGATCAATAATATTCTTTTGCTCCTGACTAAGATAACGTGATCTGGCCATTTGTTGGTGAAAGTGTCTAGCTCCATCTTTGCAAGATGAGTGTGATTTTATTGCGAACCATATCGGAACATAAACACGGATGATAAACATGACCAATGCCTGTAGCTTTTCGGATGGAATTTTAATGCTGACATATAATCTAAGGATTCTGTTTGCTGTAGTCAGCCATCGAGAATGATTTAAGCATTTAGGGTTTCGTATTGACAGGTCAAAACTGCATTCACCAGCATTGATATCATTACAAATTTTGAGTAAATATTGCAGATCTGTGCTCAGCTTTTTGGGGTCCACGTAACGCTGCATTTACACGGGCGACTGTTTTGCGTGCGATTTTTTGATAAAAATGGATGTGGCAAAGTTACGTATATTCAATAATGGTTCTCATTGTGATAAAAGTTACCTTACTGCAGAAAATGACGGTCCCAAGTTGTTTCTATTCCGATTGTGATATTCTACACTTTTTCAAAGCAAAATCGGAGCTGATCTCACTGCGATTTTCTATCGCAGCACTGATCCTCTTCTGAAGTTTTCAATTACAACAACTTTGGTATGAAAACAACGTAGGACAATTATTTCCATCCGTAAGATCTCAATTATCACGATCAAAACCGCCATTGAGTAAATGCAACTTTGCCAGATTCATTTTTATCAAAAAATCGCACGCAAAAAAGTCGCCCGTGTAAATGCAGCTTTAGGTAGATCTTCGGTCAGCCTTACTGCTTTAAAGGAGGTAAGTGGTTGCTGGGTGCATGTCGCAAGCCGTTTTTCAATCGACCCCGAAAACCCTTGTGGGCCTGCAATAGCTCCATTAAGAGTTTCGATTAAAAGTCGTAGAAGTAACTCTTTAGCAAGAGTAAACAAACGAGCCATTGAAGAAGGTGATTAAACGGCTCTTCAATCCGCCAAAAAACTCCAGCCATTAAACTTGTGTTCACATTCGTTCCATCGCACTCTACAACCTGCGTATTGCTCGTGTTTACAGGCGTATAAGACGACTAGGAGGCCCAGGCTCCCTCAATTCAATTTTTGCCAGCCAATTTAAATGTATAACTCGGGTGAAATTAAGAGTTTGTATCCTAAAAGTTTTAAAATCCTAACGGTTATGGTGTTACCCTCTCTAAGAATTGTCTGTTTTTAAGAAGCACAAACAATCTTTATTTTATTTTATGGAACCCTGCAGAGCAAGCAAATTTCAATTAAAAGGAAAGCTACTCGTAATATCTGGAATTCTTTTAAAGAACATTAATGCTGTATTAGCTAAATCAGCAATGCTATTGGTTGACAGAGACTAAGTTACAGTAGGTTACTCAAAAATGCATTTTCACCGTAGTGGTAATACCTTTGATTATAATGTCATAACGGTTTTACCATTGTGTTTGTTAAAACACAGTTCGTTTATTTTAACGTCATAGAGGTTTATACGGAAGTTACACAGTGTTTATGCTCTTGACTGAAATTTGTTAGCGACTTTCTCGAACCCTTTATCGATAAAACTAAAACTTTGCGGGGGGCGATCAAAAAATTGTTCAAAACAAAAAATATTTTGCATGTTTGTTATTATGCCTATTACGCACCTTTTTTCATACTAGCTTTAAAAAATAAAATTTTTTGACGTTTCGATTCACCCTAATATACAGTACGCACCAACGGATTATTTTGAAGTAGAAGTGTTTATTACGTACTAACGCAGGTTACGTAACAACTCGCAAAGAAATTCGAGCAAGCATTTTTAGTGCATGTGGAGTAAGAGGGCTTCGAAATGGGAGTACGTTCGTTAGCGCCTTTCAGTGAACGAGAATGGTCTTTACGAGCTCGCTAACATGTTCTGTTCTGTGGGCCCAGTTTCTTAATCCTAATTACCGGTTTCGTATGTGACATCTCGGTCAAAAGGAGGCGTCCAAATGCGGTCGACGGCTCATTTGAACAACCTTCAAACTACTCTCCAGCTTGACTTAAGAACCAATTGATCCGATTAAACTTCCACTTGTGGCTACTTTGAAGTGTGATGTCTCAAATATAATTTATCCAACCCTGTTTTCAAGGTAGCCGATTTTCGCTGTATTATGCTTTTGGTATATGTCTTTTGGGAACTTCATAGCCATCGGGTGGAGATAGTTGATTATGTTAAAGAGACGAAGAAGTGGCTATTTTTGCTGGTCGAAGATACCTGCGTTGCCTGGTGCTTTTTATTGTTTGTGGATGGTTCACTATTTGGTTGTTCTGAATGGTTACTTAGTGCTGATCTCTCAGTGGTGATGTGTCGGTTATTGTTGGGTAATGCAGATATCTTCTGTGGACTTAAATAACCATCCTTGTTTGAGTTATATTGGATTTGGTTGTAGACATGGTGTTCGATATCAATCGCTCTGCTTGTACTTGCGCTGTGGTTGTAATCAGCTTGGGTTTGTGTTTTATTTTTGAACCAGTAGAATACCAATGAAACTAAAATATGAAAAAACAATCCAACACCAACGCCAATGTACGCATCAGTGTAGTCAGAGTTATGGCATGGAATTTGTTTACATTCAGATGGGGTTTTGTGGCATTCATTGCTCCTTTTTTATTGCTGATTGATTAGAACACAATTTCACATTATCAGCCTCACTCCAATTTTTATAAAAGTACTTCCTTGTTCATATTCCCCCTTCAACTGTTTGGTTGCTGCTAGTTATATAACATGGCCCAGCTTTACCCCAGTCACCCCAAATTGGGGTTGGCAATCTAATTACATCATGGAGTTTCTAACTCAATATTTTGGTCAACACTTTCCCCGTCGCAATCCTCACAAATTTCTGCAGACTGAGGTGCTGATGCTTTGCTGAAACAAAAGTACTTGCTGAAAGATGGGGTTCATTAATGCTGTTTCTAATACCATAAACCATACAGTTCAAGGCATCAAACGGGGAAAATGTTACAGTTATGGAAAGCATACTCGTTTGGATACTTGGTTTACCACAATACAGAAAAATACAAAAAAATACATACTACTTAGGCCGGGATCACACGATCAAGTTTTTTGTACAATTTGTTTGCATCAATATTTTTGGCATAATCACATCTTGGCGTTATTTTCTTGTTCAGCTTCTTGCCAAGCAAAAGCGTTTGGGTTTATCCTCAAAGAAATTGTTCAAGTTTTCATACACAGTTTTTCCCTCTGAAAATGTTCACACGGTTAGCAAAGAATTTCTTTTAAATTTGCGGCCGTGATAGTGATAAGTGCTTGTCAATTTACTGAGACTTTGCGACTAGCGCACATGCAAAAATATTCAAAGTTTATTTGATTGTTTTATGACTCAAAAACGGCAAAACGTAGAAAGCTGAAAATCGTAAAGAACATGTGAATAGAAAAAAGCGTCACGAATGCCAATTTTTTAATCTAAGTTTGTTGGGTAAATTTCCAAAACATTTAACCAGGCCGCGTTTCACAGATATATTTTGCGGTCACAAGCCCTTAATAACGTTGGGTCGATTTAGATCGACCACTAGTCAAATCTAGAGAAGCCAGAACGTCAGTTATAAAGTGCTTTATGTGTAATAGCGATAATTACAATTTGATCTTTTTTGTATAGTTTAACACTCATCATCAGGAAATATTAAGCAATATTGCTTCCTTATAATAAAGCAGCGTAATAGCAGTACTATTTCTTGTAACGGAAAATATTTTATCACTATCCTTTATTTTTGGAATTACGTATACTTCAGCCGCTTCGTGAATACGACAAGAACAAAAATGAAACTTTATTCTTGACAACAAAAATAATCAAATTTTATACCAGATATAAAAGATAAAAACAAAACTTAATGCCTGTATGCACTGTAGTGCTTTTTGTTTTTTTGATTTTATATTTGAGGTTTGATTCTATACAGTACAATAAAAAAAGTGGAAAAAATTCCATAATGTTTTTGAAAACAGACAACCCGAAGTTTAATGCAATTACCTGATGCATATGACAGAGTGACCTACAAAAAATAATTATCAACAGAGCCAGTGACGTAATAAACCCACCAAGGGTGCAAATTTACAATGGAATGGTGCACAAGTAGTGCAACGAAACGAAATCACGAAATGTCAACAAGTAAACCCCGCCAAAACTGGGAGTAAAATCGTGAGCACACAAACATAATACACTTAGTTTATTTTAACAACCTGACTGCTTGCTGTTCTATTGCATATGTACCATCTAGTCACTCGACAGCGTCAGACGTTAAGTATTGGCTGATTCGCACACTTTTCATCGCATTGGCTGCTTTGGTAAAGACTTGTACGCTGGTAAGGCGGTACGCCGGGTGTAGCAAATATCTAATTAAAATAAACTAAAGATACGCTAAGGATTTTACGCACAGTCTAGTAGTCTTGACCGGCCCAGTTCAATTTTTGTCCTTAACACAGTATTGTAGTTTTCCCAAGTTGGCCTCAACCTAGGTCTTACCAACTTGAACAGGCTGAAAAAGGCTCAAATAGCGTCCAAAGGTTACGTGAAACAAATGATCGTCCATACAAAGAAAAATACTACGTATTTCCTTAAATAGCAGCAGTACAGTTATTTTTTAATTGCAATGACAAAGCTTTTGCGTTAGTTGAGTTCCCCCACATTCTACTTTACGTAATATTTTTGAAGTTATGTGTAAGTAGAGGAGGTAGGTTATTGACTCACAACAAAGAAAAACAGAAATAAAGATTAACCAAAAAACGCCTCTTTAAAAAGATATTTTGTGCAGCATTTGAGCATTTTCTTTAAAACTCAATCCTAAGTCTTGCTGTTTTTGGCTAAATCAGAATGAAGTTTAAGAAGAAATTAAACCTCATTAAATTTGAAAATTTTATGCGAATAATAATAAATTAGTTGTGCGATCTACGTAAAATAAATCTAAGAAGACTTTTTAGTTGTTGCTGCAAAATGACGACCTTTTGAAATATTTAAAACTTTCCATATCTTATTCGATGTGATAAATCCCGGTCTACATTGGCTTAAAATCGTAAGGCTACGAGCATATCTTTAGTTCATTACTTCATTTAAAAAAAGCTTGGACAGGGTTTATTAAATTCCCTCTATCATTTTTGCTTCAAAATGAATTTTTGACGCACAGAAATGCAAAAATATTGCATTACAAGCCCAAGAAATTCACTATCTTTCAATGGTTTTAAAAAAATCATTAAAGTCATCAACTGTGCATGGTCACTGAGCTGTCTGCAACCGACATAATTAGTAATATCGTTTTAGCAGTGCAAGTTCTTAAAAACTTAAACCAGTTCCACTTGGCATCAAACTATTTGTATTAAAAAAATCATACAGCAAATTTCTGTTGATAAAATGTAATGCCTATACAGAAAAAACATTGAAGAAGCATTAGAATATTATTATTGTACAGGATCAGAATACAATATTCTTTAAAAACAAATTTGGGGAGGATTAACCTCAAAATTCAACGTCCAAGGAGTTTAAAAAAGTTCCTCAAGGCCTATCGTCTGTAAGCCGCTTGCACAGAGATAGACATAGGCCTACAAAATAAGACGCGTGAATATTTGAGCTGCTAAAATTCGGGCCACACTCAAAACGAGAGTTATCTACTCGGTCAAGGCTTAATTTATATGCTCTGCATTTAACTGCATGCAAAAGTGGGCCTCAAGAGTTTTCATTCATCACTAAACAATGTGACTGTAAAAATATGGAGCAGTTGTTGCTGGCGTCAAGCATCCTTTGTGTTTTAGCGTACCGGTATATTATTACGACAATATTCCTTACTCTAAACTGCTACCTATTTCCGTTGTGTAGTGACGTTGGTTTTTGTTTGAGATTAATTGTTGGTTAGTTAGGTCATCAAACATTTCGAAAAACAATGTGTCGTAAAATAGAAAAAAAAACCTTGAGGCCATTGTCGTACTAACGAAATTGTAATGACGCAATTTTATGCCAATTCAGCCACAAAATGTTCTTCGAGTTCGTTTCATAGCGTAACGAAAGGTAAATCAACGCTCCAATTTGGAATAAGTGCCTTCCACCTCACCATTTGATGACTGTAGAGAACTGTAGGTATTGTTTTGCTCTGAATTCCCTTCAATCGAATGTGCCGTTGGGGGATTTGATTCTGCATGTTGACTAGAATATTCAATTTCGTATACATTTGATTCTGCTCTCATTGGAATTTCGTACGCATTCGAAACATCCGGTGTCTCAATTACGTTCACTAATTGGTCGGACGTTTGCTCAAATGTATGTGCATTGGAACTGTCTATTTGTGCAGTGTCATGCGCCACTGGTCCTTCTAATGACTCATCCTCCAGCTTGTTTTGTTCCGTCGATTTCAAATTTCTAAAAGACCGTTTAGTTACAGTAGTTGTTGGGCAGGCAAATCGTAGTGCTTCGGCAAGATTCTGCTGGCTGAATTCAACCGCTTGAGAAACATTGTCCGACTGTTTTGATATCTTGACTGTGGCATTTGCGAATTCATAAGAAGTTGGGTTTTGATTCGTTATATCATTCGGTAAAAAATGCGTTGATTTCAAACGATAGTATCGCACAATAACAAGCAAAATGCAAAGGATAACAATCAATGCGACAGCAACTCCAATACCAAAGTAAAGGCTATTGATGTCTGCATTACCGGTTTCTGATGAAGTCTGAGATAAACATTCAATAGGAATAGTATTGTTGATGCATTTTTCTTGCATAATTGCTGACTCATTACTAAAGAAACACAAACGAACATCAGTAACTTCACGTCCTTCATCATACAAACACTGTCTAATTCTAACTCGCTCTCCTACAGTGTTGCAACCAGTTGTAACGCAAGGCCCTTCAGTCCAATCGCCCCAGTAGTGATTGCAGTCATTCTCGTCCACACCGTGACCTGTAGCGTCACAATATTTTTGCTCCAACGCGTCTCCATCGCAATCCATACATGCTCTTCTGCGTATGGTTACGGCAGAGGTGGCACAACTTGTCGTTTCAATCCAACTTGTCCAATAAAGCTTGTCGCAATTCTTAACCGCAAAAAAATAATTACCACTGACTGATGATGACCAATCAGACCATATGGGACAAAAAACAAGGCAAGGGAGCCGAAGACGAGTTTGAAAATCAACGCTAACTTGTAACATGATATTTTCACAGTTGTTTTCGAGACAAGAAGTTTGGATATCAACACTACTGAGCCTGAAATTTTGAATATTTTCATCATATTTTTCTTTTGTGGTCCAGTTTGTTTTATATTGGATAATGCTGTTGTTAGAACATTGATACCTGATTGTTCTATTGACTATAAATTCATTTTCATTTTCCGAGCTATATCTGAATGAAGCTTCGGGCACAGTCTTATATTCAGTCCAACTAGAAGAACAATTAGATGCTGCGAGTGCATCAGACATAATCATAAAAATCAGCAAAATCACGGTTTTCATTTTTGTTTTACAGAATTATAAACAATTTAAATTTTATTACCGTATAGTAAATTACGTAACTGAATAATGTGATATGCCCTATATTAGAAAAAACACTTAGATTGTTACATAAGTAGATGAACCCTTTTTTATTGATCATTCAATTAAATGTACTGTATAGGTTAACCTTGGAATCGCTGATCGTAAAAGCTTTAACAATACCAACAAAACTTCAAACAAAATACTGTATCTATCATTTTAAAGCGTCACACACCAATGTATACTTACAAGTAAAAGTAAAATTGTATAACGTGGGTCTTAAGTCAAGCCAGAAAGTAGCTCGTATGTTGATCAACAAAGCCGGTTTACCGAGTGGGACGCGTCTTTTTAACCCTAATGTTACAATGGCAAGCACGACAGGACGTTGGAGTGGTGGACGTTCTCCCTTGCGCTGGTTTAAGACGTTGAAGTGCCGTCGCCAGCGTAAAGAGAGTTGGGTAAATGTAGCGTCAGATTCCAACGTAGCCACAAGTAAAATTTAATATTAGTTATTTTCTGTATTATTCGGTTGTTTAACCGAGCCCACAGACCGCATTGGGACGTGTCCCTCTGATTAGGATGTAACAATTTGATCTATCCTATCTATCTTTTGCTAACCGATTTTTGCGATGGATCCCGGTTTTCAACTCGAGGTATAACCGCTACACTTTGCGGTCTTCAAACCAGATCTTCAGTGTACTGTTTGATCTCTAGTTTGCATGTAATCCTCCTACTTGCATTTCTTTTTACGTCAAAAAAACTGCAAATTACCTAAATGTTTTCAAACCATTCAACAAGATCGACTTAGTTTAGTGACGTTATCGCAAAAAAATTGAAACGTATTGAAAAGGTCTCACACTATAATTTGCAGAGGTGGAGCCCTCGAGGACGTCCTAGGCCTCGAGGACTGTCCTCGGCTCGAGGACAGCACTAATTTTTGAATTGTTAAAATTTTGTGCAGCGCTTGAAAAATTTTTTGGAACACGTTTTCTTGAGGAGATCGCCTGAAAAATTCTTGTAAAGACCTTTTTTTTTTTGGAGATCGATATTTTGTGAAGACCTTTTTTTTTGGAGAGCACTTGCACTTGTGTCCTTGGTCCTTGGCCTTGGCCTCGAGCATTCCTGTCCTTGGCCTCGAGAGTGTCTGTCCTCGGAAAGGCTATCCTTGGTCTCGGATTTTTTTGTGTTCTTGGCCTTGGCCTCCAGCCTTGTGTCCTTGACCCCACCTCTGATAATTTGTTTGTAATTGGGTTTCAGAAAATTTCAAAACAAAAAAATTTCAAACTTTACAAAGTTTGGCCTGGAAATTAGCAAAAGCTTTTTACCTACATTCTACGACACAAAACAAAAATAATTCAAGTTGCACAAATTATCAATTTCAATTAGTTTAGAATTGTGAATCATTTGTAATTTAGCAATAAATATTTTTTTTATTTTAATTTAAATTGATCGAATGGTAATTTTTTTAATTCATATGGTACCGAGTTCCAAATTTTTGCTCCTTGATACTTAAAACTTTTTTGTAATTTTTGTGTTCTGTACCTTGGTAAATACAAATTAAGTTCAGATAAAGCGAGGCGCGTTGTTTGTGTGTGTATCGCTTTAACAGGAGTGAAGTGACAATTTAGACAATTCGGTAGCTTTTTCCGTGAATTTTTATGCATTAATTTCGCTACTTCATATTTATACAAGTCTTTCAGTTTTAAAATTTGTAATCGGTGATAAAATGGTGTAACATGGTCATGCCACTGTCCACCTGCAACTATTTTAACAGCTTTATTTTGAGAAATAATCAATCCTTTTAAATGATTATCATAAGTGTTACCCCAGATTACAATGCAATATAATAAATGCGAATGAACCATACTATGATACAATTTTTTAAGAGCTGTAAAAGGTAAAATGTTCCGCAATTTAGACAAGATACCTACAGATCTAGATATTTTACATGTCAACTTGGTAATATGTTCTGCAAAGTTTAATTTTCATCAATTGTAATGCCCAAATATTTTACTGATTTAGTGACGGAAACCGGATTGTTGTTGAAAAGTATTTCTAGCGTTGGGATAGGATTCGTGATTTTAAGGGGTATTATTAACGCTGAAGATTTTTTAGGGTTAACAGTTATTTTGTTGGCGCTCGTCCATTCAAGTACACTCTGTAACTCCTGATTTATCTTATCACGCAAAATTGACGGATTGGCAGCGTGGATTACCAGACAGGTATCATCAGCAAATAATCTGGGGGTTTTGTTTAAGACATTAGATATGTCATTTATATATATCAAAAACAATAAGGGGCCTAAGTTACTGCCTTGGGGCACTCCAAAATGATTGGTAACTATTTCGGATTGCATATCTTGATGGGCGAGGTATTGTTGTCTTCCAAATAGAAAAGAACTCATTAGTTTTTGCGCAACTACTCGGATACCATAATGTTCAAGTTACTCAATAATGAAGAATTACAAACAATATCAAAAGCTTTTTGAAAATCCAATAGTATTACATCAGTAAAATTCTTATCATTGATTTGGTGGTAAGAGGTGGTCAGAACATCCAAAATAGCATGGGCTGTTGACTTATTGTTTTGAAAACCGTATTGAGACTCAACCAGTACAGAATGCTTTTGAAAAAAATTTGTTAGTCGCTTGTGAATTAGCTTTTCAAAGATTTTTGAAAAACAGGTTAAAATTGATATGGGGCGGTAGTTGGTTAAATTATCAGTTTTTCCTGACTTAAACAAAGGAATTACTCTAGCTATTTTACAACTTTGCGGAAACATTCCAATACGAAAGGCATTATCAATAAAAAAAGAAATTGCAGGTGCAAGATTACTGGAAGCCACACGCAAAAAATAAGACTATATAATATCATGACCCACTGATTTATGTAAGTTCAGAGAATTAATTACATTTAGTACCTCGTTTACTCTCGGTGGTTCCATGTAAATAGTCGAACGTATTCTATTTCGAAGAAATCGTTTATATGTTTCAGAATCACTAAATTTATCAGTTAGTTTCTTTCCAATTGTTGAAAAAAAGTTGTTAAATTCGCTTAACATTATTTGCTGATCGGTTACTTTTTTGCCGTTTAGATCAATAGCAGAGGGCAAAGCAGAAGATTTCGTTGAATTACCTGGGAGTAAAGTGCGCAGCACTTCCCACGTCTTTCGCGGATTGCCTGTAGTTACTTCAAATTCTTTCGCGTAATATTGTTTTTTGGCGGTCAATTTAATTTTGGTCAATTTATTTGAATACTTTTTGTACTCTTGCTTCATTGTTTTATTGCCTAAAATATAGTGAGATTTATATTTTTGCATTATATTATATTTTTGCGACGAATCATGGCGTAAATATCTTTGGTAATCCACGATTTGCGTTTAAGTTTTTGCTCTTTGCGAGATAATCGTTTAAGAGGAGCGTGGTTCTCAATTACTGAATGAACTACTGATACAAAAGCATCAAATGTAGCATCAAAGTTGAAGTCAGTCAATTCCATGTAAGAACTTGTTAACCGATTTTTCCATATCTTCAGAGTAAGCATCTGCTTTAAAATTAGACTTGCCGCGAATGGTGATAAACGATTGTTTCCGGGATTTAGTGGGACATTTATTTATGGTACAAAATACAACATAATGGTCAGATAATTGATTATCGCACCGAATTACTCCAGGGTTTATGATATGCGAGTAATCATTTGTTATAATATGATCAATAATGGTGGATGAGTTTTCGGTAACACGAGTTAGGATGGTAATGATAGGAAGGGAACCGCAGCTAGTCAGATGTTCAAGATAAAGTGAGCTTCCCATCGATCTTTTGTTAATATTCAGGTCAATATTTATATCTCCGAGAAGATAAAAGGTTCTATTACGTTTGGTTATCTTATGAATTGTATTACATAAGGCCTCGGAAAATTCTTCAATATCATTGCTTCTAACATTTGAATGGCGATACATAGCTCCGATTGTGATTTTAGTTGATAGATTTTCTTCTGTTATTAAGTTTAGCCATATTTCTTCGCATCCGTTTAAATTCAAGTTAAGGTCGAGATCTACTTGAAACTTGAACTTTGACGAAACATAAACTCCCACCCCGCCGGCATTAGTTACAGAGTCCGTGTGAACAAAGTTATAATTTGGTATTGCTATATTAATTAATGGGTTGCCTTTCAATCGCGTTTCTGATACACACACGATGTGAGGGGTATATGGGAGCAAGGTTAAAAACTCAAATAGTGCATCAAAATTTTCTTGTTTGTTCAAGAATCTAATATTGACATGAAGAAGGGAAATAGTATTTTTGACTTTATGAATAGAAGAAGTAGTGTCGTTGAACGAAACATCAAAGTATTGGCACTCATTAATATTATTAACTTAATAATATTAAATAAGGAGCAAAAACTCAATTCAGTTAAATCACAATTTTCTATATGGTTAGGGCTTATTGAGCTCATGCCGAGAAGTTCAAGCAACTTTCTGTTTGTCACAATTAAACTGTTGTTTGCAACCATAATCAGTCTACAGAAAACAGTGATCATGCATACGCAGCAGGCAATCTCACGTGCAAGAATTGCAACAGTAACCATTATATTGTTATTGAAAATTAGCAGTTGCTATAATATTTTCATAATACATTTTTAAACTTATAGATTGGCATTGTTTCTGTTGTTATAGAGAATATTGTGCACAAGATATATATATTCGAATGCTTAACATTAGATACTGTATGCTGAACCTGCTTGTGCATAAGGTCTATATGGAAATGATTCAGATTTAGAGACCGGTGAAAGCTACAAGATAGGTGTCACTCAGCATTGTGCAAAAAACTTCACATTCAATAAAAAAACAATAAAAATTACCACAATTGTTAATGTGCCAACTACAATAATCTTAAAGCATAGATTACTAAAATACTAATGGTGATTCATGAGCCGCAATAAAACCAAAATAGCCAATGTATAGAGATGAGTTATATCTTAAACTACAAAAAAAAAATCTCGCTGGACTGCGTACTCCCTTTGGTGCAAAAAGCTTTGGCTGCGCCTACATACAGGTTTGACAAATAGGTTTCGCTCCTGGTTGTCAAACCTGTCGCGTCAACGCATGACAAAGAAAGTCGCCTACACATAGCGGCCCCGACGAAGAGGTACGAAACCCCGCGCATGTGGAAACGATAAAACCTGAAAGGCATTAAAAGAAGTGCGAAAGCATCGTCGCAAACAAAACTAAAGCACTAACTACACTGCAGCTGTATTTGCAGATGTTACAGCGTTAAACACCTTAATCCCAAAAACACCCAATAAAAATCATGTGATCGAGGTTTTTGTGTCAAGAGCGTTTACACAAGAAATTTGGCAATTCAAAGTGCGAAACCCAGGCATGAAAAACACTGGAAAATGAGAAATACGAAACCTGGTTTCACGATGAGAGAGGTCGTTTACACATGGCTGAAGTTTCACTCTCGATCTCAAAAACCGCTATGTGCAAACGCAGCCTTAGACTTAATCGATTAGTACTTGAATTTGCGTTTAGGTAATCGGTACTATAACATTGTTAAATTATCATAATATATCGTTGTAAATGCAATATCCTGTTTAATCCTTAGGGTTAACTTATGATTACTTCAGACCTCATTGCAGTACGAGAAACAATAGTTGTAGCATGCAAGGTTAAAAGGCACCCCTTAAAAATGCTTTAATGTTTTCAGGTAATTCTTATGCCGTGCTAGGAGGAGGAATGCGTTTGTTATTGACATACAAACAGTATTGACCATTGTAAGCACCAAATCTCGCATCTTTTTGATCTTTTTTTGCGTCTTTGAACTGCTGCATTAGAAGCTGGTTTTGCTTATAAAATAACTTTGGTAAATCTTCAGTGATAAAAACAGTCGATGCCCTGTCGTCGTTGTAATTTTTGAGTTTTGACATGTTTTCATAGATAATGTCTTTTTCGAAAACCGTCGAGACCTTGAATATAATTGGTCGGGTCTTCATATTGCCAGCTTTTTTTAGGGGACACTGAGGTAATTGGTGTACGTCCACTAGTTTGATAGCATCAGGATCTAGTTCCAAGCCATCCCTCAAAAAACTTTCTAAAGTTCTTTTAGTCTGCCGTTTCGTTTCGTTTTCGCTTTCTTTTAATCCGTGAACTAAAATATTCAAACGCTTATCGTACGACTCACGCATGACGTTATCTCTTTCAAGATTTGCAAGTTTTTGCAAAAGCATCTCCTGTCTTGTTTCATTCATTTCTTGCTTTTCCTTAATAT
Source organism: Trididemnum nubilum (assembly GCA_963965965.1). Lineage (NCBI taxonomy): Eukaryota > Metazoa > Chordata > Ascidiacea > Aplousobranchia > Didemnidae > Trididemnum > Trididemnum nubilum. The sequence goes on from CAWYPQ010000495.1 coordinate 37,370, forward strand.
CATCAAATTTAGCGGTGATGGTAGCCTCGATTTCTGTTGCTAAACTTCCAATTTGGGTTACGTTTAGGTCTAAAGCGCTTATTTCGGCTTCTAATTTTGAACACTTTTCAGAATATTTACAGTCAATAGTCATAAGTTGATTTTCAAAGTTTTCAATTTTCGTTTCTAGACTTGACATGCTTTCGGTTAATTTGTCAATGGCCTTTAAGATACTGTTTAGTTTTTCTTCAATCCCAGCATTTCTACCATTTTTACCACTCATCTTAGCACTACTTTGTTATTCAGAAATAACTGTCAACAACACAGCAGCAGATCGCCTGCGTGCTGCGCTCTACAAAAACCGTCCGTTCGCCAGACTGACTAAAACAAACTGATCAATTTTATTGAAGGTACAGCATGCCAAAAAACAATCTTTAAATACTGTTTTTTGGAATATTTTAAATCAAAAGATGGTTAAGCAGCTGCACTACTATAGTAGGGTGGGCTAAAAAGCCCACTGGGGTAAAAAGCCTTTGACCATTATAAGCTCACACACTGAGCGTAACGGCGTCATATTATCACGCTATTACTATGTCCATCGAACTATGTTTTAGACCATATTTGGAATGAAAGAAAAAGAAGCTGGTTAATTTTACGATTAAAAATAACTTTTTTACTCTTTTTATGTAAGTATAACGGGTAATTGATGAGCTATTTGATCGTACGTCTTCAAGGCTTCTAATTAATTTGTTTCTTTTGAGTGAGAGGGAAAACCATGATTGATATAAGATTCGGTTATTGATTTTAATCAATTGCCTCAACCCTTACAATAAATTCAGCATAATTAAAAATGGCTACTGGTGGGGTAAAACGCCTCCAGAGGTCGTTTTACCGCATTAATATATTTCGTCCTTACTTAAAAAAAATCGATTCTAAGTGCATTAAAATTTATTGCAATAACAGTGAGAAAATTGAAAATCGACGCCAAAGCGCATTTTATATTAAATAGGGGCATAATAACCGGGGAGCGCCTCTAGTGGGAGCCAAAAACCCAATTTTTAATGCAAAAGTATTAGTTTTCTCCGCGCTAGCGCTGGTAATGCAACTGATATTACCATAAATAGGCAAAGGTTATAGTATCGAATGAGGCCCCCCCAAAAAAAATTGATAAAGTGAAGCTCTCCACTAGCGGCATTGCAGATTACGTAAAAGTATGCACTGTTTTATATTAATAAACCATCAGCAACGTTTCTTTTTGAGCATGGAAAAAAAGATTTTTGTTATTTTTGAGTGATAATGTCTTTCGAAATTTTTTTTTCCCGACCGACACTGCACATCAATGGGGCCAGCAGAAAAGAAAAGGGAATCAGTGATACTTCATCTGAAGCAAGAAGAATACACACAAGCACCGCTAGGTTCAAAAGGATAGGAGGCTGATCGGTCGGTTCATGCTTAGGCGACTGAGTGGGAAGGAAGAGCAACCGATCCCTGGAAGATCCAAAGATTTAAAGAACTGGAAGCAATATTACTAGGCATAGATGAGGCCAAGGGGCACTTTGAAGTTAAATTGTTATGATCAGACTAGAGTTTGGGGGGGCTCAAATTTAGGAGCTAACCAAAGAATATGATATTATTTTCTACATGCAATATTAACATTCTTGAAGAGAAAATTAACATGATCGAAAGTTTTGCGTTCGATTGGCGAAAAACAGATTTTGAGGAAAGAGTTCTGGGATTGGATGATTTTAAGGGGAGAGCATAGCACATTCATACCAGGATGAAGCCTGGTGTTCAAGCAGTGGTACACTTTCTGAGGAAAAGTTGAGTCTCGAGGAGAAAATGTTTTCTTGCTGTGAGATATGGACTTTACGAGTGATGTAACAGTAAGCAAACGGAGACCTGCCACTTTCAGTCAGTCCTCTTTCTCTGGAACTTCCAATTTGTTTTTGATTTCCTTTGACCTAAATACTCCCTAGCAAAGCCTTTCTAGAATGCTACTACATGGACCACTGCCTTTCCCTTCCGACTATTCTTCTATCAGTTTTTGATGGTCTTTGGCCAGAATAAAATTGATAATATTCTAGCCAAAGCGGGAGCTTCCGTTTCATGTACCTTCCGTTGTGGTCCTTTACTAATTCTTTCACGCCGTAGCCACAACCAGACTCGATGTAGCACACATGGAGATGCAATATTTCACACACACATTTGAGTCGTCAAGTTCCTCCAGTCTCTTCGGTGCAATCACTCCTGTTTTTTCCTATACAAACTTTAAACTTTCCCACCTTCGCTGCTATGGTCAGATCCTCATTTGATCTTGTTACTTTTATCATTCATAACTAGACCTCCTCTAGCAGCGCATATGGACACTCTTCCCTTTATGGGATCATATCTCATTCTAAATTGTCCTGCTTTTTAACTTCTACGGTAAGCTATTTTTTGACTTTTCCCGCTTTATGGGGTGTGGCCCGACAAATGGGTTTCTACGAAGTTTTTCGAGCGTCATCCCTCCGAAAGGGTTACGTAGCACAAACACATTGTAAGTTAGGTATTTGTGTATAATACATGAACATTACAGCAACGTTTAAAAAGATGTGCCTTTTTCAATTTAGATTAAAAATAAAATTTTTAGGGAGATTGTCTCTCCTCTTCTTCCAACTAAATTGTTGATGGTCATACAATTGTTGGTCTATTTTCTCGTAAAAATGCCTCCCTGTAGGCGTTTTGCCCCAAACACGGGGTAAAACGCCCAATTTCTTTTTTTTAATTAAAAATTAATTTTTAGCTTAAGTACAAACTTGCCAAAAGCCTAAATGTGTGTGTTGATAGAGCTTTAGTCGGTGCACACATACAGCGAAAAAATTTTTATTTTCTTTCATTAATGCTGTCAATTACTGCACATTTTCCTTAAAGTAAGCTGTTTACCCCGCTCTACTCTATTTAGCTTGTGCAATTTTTTAAAAAATTTATTAACGTACTTTTGCTCTGTAATGATAATGCATTGGCATTTATCAAATAAGATAATATTTAAAGTTAAGTTCGTTTAGCACATTAGAACACAAAATTGCAGATTCTTCTAAGGTAAGGAAATCATTCTCAAAAATATCCCAAACTAATTGAACATACGTGCAGTTACAAAATACAACCGAACAAATTTCCTCAACTACGTGCCTCAGCGGTTCTACAAGACAGAAAACAGCAAAGGACTAGGCACACTGTTTTGTTCAAAAAGTCGTGTAAGGTGCAATTCGAATTATTGTTTACTCTGCATTTTCCAAGCCATTTCGTTCAAACGAACGAGGAAATGAAACTAAAACGCATAATGCCAAACTTGCAAACTAAACAACAATATTATACTATAATGTGAGACTGCATAATCGAGTTTCATTTTTTCTCTTGCTGCGCTAAATTCGTTTGCTCCAAAATTAGTGCTCGTCAAGCAGATAGCTAGCTAGTTTGAAAAATGCTGGATGGGCAAAACATATTTACTCGCCCAGCGCTGGTAACTAACTCTCGTGCCTAAATGTTACTCTTGTGTTAGAGAGATACTGCTCAAAATCGGTTTCATTAAAAAAATAAAAACTACTTGAAGCAATAAAGAAGTTCCTCTAACCTTTTTCCACAATCCCCTAGTTGACGAAAACACATTTTAATCCGTTTGAATCCGCACCATTGGCAACCCTGCATTTTGCGAGTTTGTGACGTCACAAAATGTGGACTTTTTATCTGTTTTACTGATAGCTTTAGTCTATTGGCCCCAGTAATTCCAGTAGCAGTAGCCAAATTTTCAGATTTGGTTACAGACAACTTAGTAGCCTACTTAATTGGTAATCGCGTTTCTTAGTCCGCGAGAATTTTTGTGAAATTATGCCTTTAGTGATGTCAAAAAATTGCAAAATGCCGGGTTGCCAATGGTACGTAGTCAAACAGATTAAAATTGTATTTTCGCGAATAAAGAGAGCTTTGATAAAAGGTTTGGGGCACCTGTTTATTACATCAAGTAGTTCTGATTTCTTCAATAAAACCGATTTTGAGCAGTATATTTCTTTAACATTCTGAAGGCAACACGCACGCGTACTACACGAGTTATTATTTTGAGTGCATGAACACTCCCATTTTGTCTTACTTTTACATTTAAAACAATACCACGCGTGCTTCCGCACGTAAATACGCGCGATCAGTGAAATTCGCGATAGATATTACGCCGAGCAACTAAATACTAAATAACGCCACGTCACAAGGAACTCAAATTAGTCTTATACCATTCAAATAATCAAAATAATGATAATAATTTGCAGAATAACTTTAACTCTTTAAAAAGTTCTCCATGGTGAACATTAAGCTTAAAAGGGAAAAAACACATTAATGAAAATTTATTTGCGCCTTCAAATTCCACTTCGCCCTCGTATCACGAACCCAAAATACATGCGAAACATTTTATTTGCCAAACTACGCCGGGAAGTGTTTCGAGCTCTCATTTAGTTTTTTATTCTTTTCTTTTTTTATTCTTGCCTTGACCACCACAACAATAGCAAATGCACAGTGACACAAAAATAACACGAAGATTCGTAAAGTCGGGAAAAGGAAGTAGCGACACAATGTCAGACGTTACGACATACAGAGAATACTGAATATAGTTGCTATACTTGTCACACTAGTTTTATGCACAATGTTGGCCAAATCAATCACACTGATCAACTTGCAATAGCAAATATCAAATTGATCCAGTTGCGATATCATAAAAAAGTTTTACTTCATAATGTAACAAAAATCTGAATTTTAGTTTTTTTTGTAGTTACAGACCAAAAACAACAAAAAAAAACAAAAAACAAACAAAGCAACTAGAGATTTAAGTTTACACCATAAGTTCATAATTTATTTCAAGCTTTTAACTACAAAACGAAACCGAAGGTTTTTTGAACATCAAATCAAATCTTTTATCACATTTACTGCATTACGCCAAAGCGTTTAACGAGCTTGCGGGGCCCATCTCCTCGTCATTGCACCTGGGCAACGTAGCTCCTTTTGACGAAATGCAGCTGCGGTGGCGAGGAGGAGAGACGTTGGCAACACTCTGCCCGATTTCACCGGCCCGACATTTGAGTCTCAAATCTGTCTCTCCAGAAACGAACGCGTAACCGCTTGAGCAATTGGCCGTTGAATTAATTGAACAAAAAACGTTTTAATAAAGTTACAAAGTTAACAATTTAAAAACTACAAACATTACAGTCATAATATTGCACTGAAATAGCAGAGATACCGACGGTTTCAAACAATAAGCAAGCATAAGGAAACACGGACTAAAAAGAAAAATCAAATTTGAAAAAACAATTTTTTAGATTTGTATTTTTTAAGTAGTAACTTAGAAGCTAAAAATAACAATATCATCACGACTTTAAGCTTAGCGGTAAGGCCAATTCTCACTTAAAATGTGATGGGCAAAACTCGACAACACTCATAAAAGCAGTCAAATTTGCAGAGTACTGACTTAATGCCTCTGCTGGTTTGTCATTGTTGGCATGTTTTGCGTCAATTTTCAAGCAGTTTCATTTGATAGCTGTTTTTCAAATACCATAACGAGATGTATAGTTTTTGTTTTTGATTTTATTGATTGAGTCTTTTTTGAGCGTGAAACTACTTTTATGAGCTAATATTTTATTGTTATGAGTGCAACGTGAATTTTGAAACTATTAATATTGTTTTTAGATTCTGATGAGGGTGCAATCATAGTTGCAAGTCGGGCCGGGCTCTTCTAGTCGGATTCGGATTCCGGCCAGGTTCGGCCAAAAGTTGACAAAAATTTTGGGCTTAATTCGGACCTGAGACGTACTTTTTATCTTAGGTGCACAAAAATACAATCAAAATAACTTGGCAACATTGCTAAATTTTTCAGACCTAACTTAACTTTCGTTTTTTTTTCTGGCATGATTCGGGCTTGAAATTAGTTTTCGGGTTCGGGCCTAAACTACTCTGCCCGTTCACAACTCTGGGCGCAACGTGAGACGTCAAAACGTTTGACATTTGTTATTAATTAATGAATAAAAATCTAATGCTTCATCCTTTGGTGTTGCTAGCGCCAGCTTCGCTCTGGCAATTCTTGAACGTTTTTTTTACAATATGATAAATAAGCCAAAAACTGAACTAAACAATTGCGTTGTAATTTTTGATTTTTATGAATAGAGTATGTAAATAAATTCAATCTGCTGGAAAAAGTTACTAATTCTGATGAGACCGCTATCACGTTTCAAAGCAATCAGTTATCAATCAGTATTAACTCTTAAACTTATAAGAAACTGCTATAAGCAAGCGAAACACGTTTACCTGCCCAGTTCAGTTTGCGGTTCTGCCTTACAGTATATATATTTGTAGTTCTTTTTCGGTTGTTTGGTAGTTGACTATTGTTTTTGCCGCAATACGCATTAAGATAGTTTCCGTTTCTAAATTAATCTTGGTAACGCTGTGTAGTTTTCTTTTAAAGGCAGTAAGTTTTTTATGAACACAAAACAGCAAATTTTGGTAAAAGAGAAAGTAACAAAATAACCTGTCGGCCCAAAACTTTGACACACAAGAATTCATTCATGAATTAGCTCAGAATTCACCCAATAACCCTGCACATCTTAAATTGATTAAATTTGCTTGTTTTTGTTTTATTAACAAGATTATTTTTCAAGCATAAATTGGAAGAAACAAGTTTTATTGAAGTACAAACTGCGCATTGTTCACAAACTTACATAAAAAGCTGATCAATTTTTTTGAAGGCACATTGATACTGAAAAAAGTATTTTCAGATGCATTTCTTTTTGGAATGCTTTGAAATCATTAGATGGTTAGTCACTCTACTTTACGTTTTGCACAATTTTTTTGAATTCATTAAGTTATTCTTGCAATGTTATAATATTTTATTAGCATTTAGAAATGATTTAATTAATTTGGCACGTGGTACAGCAGTAACATAACAGTTTACCAAATAAGATATCAATTTGAAGTTAAGTTTGTTTGGTAGAATGCAAAAAAAAATTATAACAAATTTCGCAAACCGGAGTTGTAAGTCGCGCCTGGTTTTTCGAGTCCGCTTCGCGATCGACAAAATGTCGGGCTTAATTTGAGCTTGATATACGTATTTGCCTTATTTTTTTGTTTTTTTAGATGCTATAAAAAGTAAACAAAACAACTGTATTGCACTAAATGACAACTTGGTTTCCGCATCATGCATTGATTATTACACAACCGTTATGAATACGTCACAATTTATCAGCAATGACTAGTTTTATTTTAAGTCAATACGAGCAATAACTGCATGCATTTTTTAGATCTAACCTAATTTTTTGGCTGTTTTTGAGAGTGTTTTTTTGGCTTCAAATGACTTTTCCGTTTGAGCTGGGTTCGGGCCTATTAGTACTTTTTGACCCGTTTACAACTCTGCTTCAAAACCAAGAAAATAATTTTCAAACATTTATTACACATACGAGAAGTTACAAAACACAAACTTACAAACTTCCTCATCTATAACGCTCTTCAGCAGTTTTATAAACCAGAAAATAGCATTAGGACTAAATATACAGCAGCCTTGCTCTAAAATTTGCAAAGTTGCAATTGTTCTTTTACCTTTTACAAGTCATTTTACAAAAGCTAACGAGGAAAAGAAACTAAAAGCCTTATTGTATCAAGCTTGCACACTAAGCAACAATTCTGCGGTGGTATTAGATCTGTACACTTAAACAGTAATATTGCTCTACAAAAATAGATCCCATATTGGTGTAGTTTTTTTGTTTGTTCATGCTTCATCTCAAATACGGTTTAAATTGCGATGTCTCTGAATATGAAACTACACAATGGAGTTACATTTTTTCCAAACGGCTTGCTCCGCTATATCCATTTGCTGCCTAGTTATTTACTGCTCGCCAAGTAGCTAGCTAACTTAAAAAATGCTGGGAGGGCGAAACATATTCACCTGCCGGCACTGGCTGCTTCATTTCTATGAAAATGCTTTAAGTCAAGAAGCACTGCGCAATCCGCATGTCATTGTTTTGATTGCATGCATGTTGCATTTTGTTTTCTTTTGGCTTTTACATTCAAAACAACATTACACGTGTTTCTGCGAGTAAATACGCGCGATCGGTAAAATCCGTCTAATTCAAAAGAGCAAATAAATTGCCCCTCGTCACACTAATTTCCCAATAAATTTAAACCACTCAGCTAAACAAACCAACGATACTTTTCAAAATAATTTTAACTCTTTTTAGTCGTGCAAGTTCAACTTCCACCACCAATATATTATTTTATTTACCTTAACCAATCAGTGGTCGAGTGGATAGAGCGTCTACTACTGAAACGGTAGAGTCGGGTTCGATTCCCGGTCGGGTCAAACCAAAGACTATAAAAATTGGTATTCACAGCTTTCCTGCTTGACGTTCAGCGATCAAAGGGGCAGTGTGAAGCTTCCGCCGTGTGTGGTAGACAGGTGGACAGGTGGCAGCTTGACTCGAAGACCGAAAGGTCCCTTTGCTGTCTCCTGGTCAAGGCAAATTGGTGAATAAAATGTAATTACAATTACAATTTTCTTTCAGTGTTCTACAATACAGTATCAAAGTACTGTTTCAGTACAGCGTAAAAGACAACTAATCTTAAATTTTCAAAAAAGTGCAATAGCGCTGTATTGTAAATGTTTTAAACTCTACACAATAAATGCAGCCAACAAATCATAACTTGATTAAAAACAAATATCAAAATAAGTAACAACAAAATGAGAAAAAATAAACTTTTAAAGCACAAGCAAAACAATTGTAATTGTAAATCAGTCACCCAGTGCCTTGGTCCGAAGACAGCGGAAGCGCGGTCTACCAGTCAAGCTGCCGACTGCCCACATGTTCAGCACACTAGAGACTTCACAATGTCTCTTTTTTATACTAAAACGCCAAGCAAGGAAGCCATCTATACCAACTTTTTGGTTTTTGGTTTGACCTGACCGGAAATCGAACCCGAGTCTACATCATTCCTGGCAACACAGAGCCTCACAAAAATGTCTCGCAGCGACGCACCATTGACAACGCTTTGTCCAACTGTTTGACCGGAAATCGAACATAGGAGGCCATAGAAAACCAGTTCTAACGGCAAGTGCGCTGTATGTCAAATCAAAGTCAGATTAATTGATAATTATAATATACTATTTTAGAGTTTAACACTTTTAAAGCCATCGTTTCCTAATAATAAAGCAGCGTAGTTACAATATTTTTGTGACGAGAAATATTTTGATTGCTATTATTTAATTGAATTATACGCATACTGCTGTCAGAGCCTTAAAAATAATTAAGAACAAAGGCTTAAAATTTGAAGCTAGGAAATGAAAAATAAAATTCTGTACCAGGTATAAAATGATCAAAAATCACGCACTGCCTTTCTACACAGAACAATATTTTATAAAATTGTTGTTTGTTATATTTAAAGACAATGATTCAGCAATAGTGTTCAAGAGTATTGTTGGAAATTTGTGATTCCCGGGGTTGATTCTATCCGACCCAAGCACGCAACTTTTAAGTAGCCAGTCTTTTATTGGAGTATGAAGAGTATAGTACAGAATATATAAAATGGCTTCTGCATCATGGAAAATAGGCCTAAATTCATTCAAGAACTAAAATAAATTAACGACTTAGCAAATGGTGATTAGCGACTCGCGACTAGACTGGCGACTCGCAACTACTGTAGACTGGCGTTACGAAAACTGCAGGCTAGCGCTCTAAATAGTAAAATAGAAGCAATTAAGTATGAAGCCTTCAGCCTGCCAACTACAAATAACATAAACTATAGGTTGCACAATACTATATGTGAGCAACTTAATGCAAAACGTTAGCTTCGTTAACCACTAGTCCGTTAACAAACTTCATACCTCCGTTAACGTTAATCCGTTATTTTCAGCTTTAATTAACAGAAGTTAATAAAGTCCGTTAATTCGTTAACATTTTGCGTGTAATTTGCATTTCTTTCTTTTCACTTGCTTCTAAAACACGACGTATTGACGCTGCTAAGCTGATTGTACGGAAATATTTATTGCTACGGTGGTCTTTTTGTGTTTTGGAAGTTGCATTTTATAGTCTAATCTAATTTCATGATAAAAATAAGTTCAAATGCACTAAAAAAGCTGCGATCGAAAAACCTTTGGAAATTTCGAACGGCGATAATTAATAGACCTATGAGGCTGCAGCTTATTATTTGCCACGAAAAAGAGCTCTTTTCTTCGCTTTCTTCTATAAAACACGTGCTAATACGCGACAAGTGTTACCAGTGCAAACTGTTATGTACCGGTACGATGAATGAATGGTGCAAGATATTAACGATAATAACTTTAACGGAAGTCAACAGCACTTAACGGAAGTTAATTTAGTGCGTTAAGATGAAAAAACTTTTTAACGGATTAACGAGTTTATGAAAAAGTTAGCTTCGATCGTTATCAGCGAGTTAACGATTAATGGACTGGTTCCCACCTATGCACAATACACATTAAAAGGCGTCTTTAGCCTAAGCGCCTATAACTGGATTTTATAAAGGAGGGGTCTTGAACAAAAAGTTAAGATTTGTCGGGGTTTCACACAGATGGAGGTCTAGGAAAGAGCCCCCAGCCGTTGGGCGATTTTTGTAATTTTTTGGATAAAAAAAATGGAATTTTGCTAAAGAGATAGAGGTAGAAATTTTGGCGATTTTTTTGATTTGGGGATAAAAGGCTCGTATTGGGATTTTGATTAGGGAGAGACTTGAAATCAAAACTAAAGTTTGTCTGCATCTAGCACAGATGGGTCTGGGGGCAATTTTTTGAATAAAAAGGCCATTTCAAAGCAATTTAGATGACATTTGGGACGATTGTGGTGCCATTTGAGAAAAACTAATTGTAGTGCTTGGAATCCTTTTTGGCAAAATCAAATCCCTCAAACCCTTTAGCGCCCTTACTTCTTGCTTAAGTTCAAAACATTTTTCAAAGCATGCACATTTGGATAAAATTTTTTAAGTGACTTGGCTAAACTAGAGCTTCAGCCCCTTTAGACACTCCTAAAGTCTTATCGCAGCATTAGCCTCTAGTATTTAGCAACTTTAGTCCTACAACCCATTCAAGACAGGGCTACAAGCCCGGCGCCATGGAGGAGTATTTGAGGGCCGTTTCCCCAAAAACACTCCTTCTGCCCCCCAAGCGAGAATTGTGTCCCAAACGAAAGCAACAGGACCGACGCCACTGGGGTGGGTTTGCGATGAAAACCTTTTTTTTAGGTCTTCATCCCAGAATATATTTTGGGCCCCCCTAAAAATTTTTACACCCTCCCCCCAAACGCATTACTATTGCACCGGGCCTGCATGGCTAGGACTCCCTTTCTATTGTATAAAGCAAAATAGAATTCCAAATCGGGAATGGGAACCAAGTTAAGAAATCAAACTAATGCTAACACTTACATCCAATACATCTCCCGAGTAGAACACCGTGCAATATTATCCTCGGTTGTAAGTTGGTTAAAGGAATACCGACTACAAATTAGTAGGAAATTTGACTAAATATATTACTTTAATACTACCAGGGGAGTCGCAAGAAAAGCGGAAAATTTGAAGGTCAGACAAAGTCATTTTTTCATGAAGATCAGATGTGATTTGAATATCATAAAATGCGTTCTTCCTCTTTACTGTTTTTATTCCTTTTTCATTTCTTTTCGGTTCTACGTTGTTTTTCGTTCATAGTTTTGGGTTTTATTTGATTTGCATTTTGCTTACTTATTTCTGTTTTGATATCCACGTTATGGAGTTCAAACTTTCAAAGGCAAGTGATTATTTTTTTCAAAAATGAAAATCCGACTTGGAGACTGACAAAATGTTTAGCTGTGTTACCAAATTTTTTTTTCAACAATTAGAAGGCATCAGTTTAATAATGTTGTTGCTACTTTGAAACAAAAATGTCCTGAAGCACTGGTACACGTCAAAAAGGAACGGGTCTAAAGAAACGAATTTTTGATGAGGTATGTGCAACAGTAAAAGATTTACAGTAGCTGTTTCGCATGTGCTACACGGTTCAATGAACAGGTGTCATTGTAGTCAATGGGAAATTGCTCGCCATTTCAATGTATCAAAAACATCAGTGTTTGAAATTCTCAAAGAAATGAACTGAAATGTTATTGTCGAATATAATGTAACCTCCTCAGTGAGCGACATCAGGAAGTGCACAAAAACAAGTCGCTTGCACTGATCAATCGCTTTGAACCAGGGTGTGCTCGGAGAAGAGCATGGTTTTCGTACGAAGCAATGTTTCATTGCGACCGCCTTTGAACCCACAAACTGATCGCATTTACTGAGAAGAGCTTGTAAAAACTGACATATCTAATGAAGATCTGCTTGTGGAATTATGACCACTTGCAGCCATCTGTTCTTTGTTATGCTGCAGCTTCATGGGATGGTAAAACGGAGCTTTGATTTCTTAAAGGATATTATCATAGTTCTGAAGGCAGAAAAAAAAACACTAAGTCAACAAGCTTATTGTGAGGAAATGTGTCCACAGACGTTCCGCTATATACGGAATGTAAAGGACAACCATTTATGAACATGGCAGCAAGATGGTGCGAGGGGTCACACAGCAAGGGCTTCAGTTCAATTTCCTCACCAATCTACTCCTGGTTTCATTGAACCGAAAGATTGGCCTCCCAAAAGTCCAGACTTAATGTCATGCATTACTGCTTTTGGAGCTTGTGATTAACAGAGCTTCAAAGCTAACGACGTGACATGCACTCTATTGATGATTTGAAATCGAATTTGGGAAGAGCTCAAAACGATTTCCCACTCGTTACCCTTCAAAACGCTACACGAGCTGGGATTTCTATGTAAAGACCAGGGATATGAAAGCGGCAATTTTTGAATTGTTTCGGCTTCCACTTTTAGCGCTTCCTCTTCGTCCGCTTCCAACAACTGATAACGTAATTTTTCCTTAAAACTTTTTGTTCTTAAAAGTTTTTGGCAAAAATGTTTTCCAGATAAGTCAAAATAAAACAGCTTTGTTATCATGATCTTAAAAACATCAAATAAAACCGAATTGTATAACTGTATTCAGTGGTTTGTAATCATAAAGACCGGGCATCGGCGTAGTCAAGAATTCGGATTTGAAGCGGTCATGAAGCGAAAAGTCCAATTAATCACATGGTCGTTATGTTTCAGCTAATGCGAATTTCTCTAAACGTTCACCCAAAAGTTTACACTAATGAGCAATTATTTAATGTCTGGGGAAAGATTTTCAAGCGTTCGGGATAATAACTGTCTTGTTTCAATTGCATCGTCGCTTTTAAGCGCAAATCTTTACTTGGTTATGATTAGGTAACCCAGGGGTGTAGCTTCCACATTTTCAGAATTTTGCTTGTTTTTAATAACTCGTTTGTGCATGTACACTGTACAGCTCCAAAATTTTGCTAGAAAAGTGTATCTTTAGAACAGCAAAGTAAAAAAACATTACAAGAGTTATGCGGTTATATACAGTACCATATTTTGTCGCAAACGATAGTATACTTAGCAATAATTAAGACATGCATTATGACATCATGTTTAAAAATCCTACAATATTAAACTTTGGTTGACAGACGTTATGTTAAGTTTGTTTGTTTATGTTAGTGAATGCTGTTTTATACGAATATGGCCCCAGATTTTGTTTATATCAGTATGGCCCGAGTATGGCCCTAAAAATCGGCAAAGCCCCATAAAAAGAATTTTTGGGAAAATATTAAAATTTTAGAATTAAAGTAGAGAATTTTTGAGCACTTATAATTTAAAAAATAAGTTGGCTAGCTACATATTGGTTCATCTTTGAGTTGATAGGAGTTGGGGCTGTCCCTGATCTAATTGAACCACAAGCTTTTAAAAATGTTTTTTTGCAAATGATGATCGATTAAACATTCACTTTGTGTCGTATGTCTTTTAAAAATTGCATCAGCACATTCAAGTTTTAAAGTTCAATATGAAGTGGTCAAAGTGAAAGAGGTAGCCTTACCCTCTTACCGTTTCTAGCTCCCGCTTCCACAAAAATTTGCCGCTTTCAGCTTCCGCTTCCACATCCGTGGTTAAGGCACTGCTCTGAAGTGAACGGACGGCATTTTGAACAACGATGCGTGTAATACCACAAATGTCTTTCAAAAACTTCGTAAAAGATAATCTTTGTAAAAATAAATAGATGTTTAACAAATTTTCTGCTTTTCTAACGACAACCCTGCATTAGTTTATAATTGAGATGAAAAATGTTTCAATAAAGCTTACATACACTCACAGTGCGAAGTGTATTTAAAATTAAAAATGATTGATTTTCAAAGGGTTAATAAGAGCCGCAGAAAGGATAAACAAGAGCCGTATGAGGCTCTGAGAGCTACGGTTAAGAACCACTGATCTGCAGCAACTCAATGGGCAGTTTTGTTGCTTTTTGGTTAAAGGAACGTTGAGGTCATGAAATTTAAGCAACCAGTAATTCAAAAATAATTTTGAATCACTGTTTGCTTAAATTCGTAAACTTACTTTACAAATAATTATTTTCCTTTCACTTTACAAATATTTACTTGTAAAGAGAAAGGAATGCAACATATTACGGGAAAATCAAACACAAATATCTTTCGACCTAGAAGAGGCAGAGTTTTGAAATTAGTTGCAAACAATATAAAAAAAATTATAAAATGTCAAAAAATTATAAAATTTGGTTTGATATACGATGCATGAGTTAAATTACGTTTGATGCTCCTTTAAATCAAAATAAAATTCAACTTGAAAATAAACTTCATTAAATTTAAAAGATTATGTTAAAAGTGATTAACGAGTTGTGTGACCTGCGTATACTACACACCTGAAATGACTTTTGAATTGTTGTTGCAAAATACCAATATTTGTAATATATTAAAATTTTAAATGTGTTAAGCTTGATGCTTTAAATAACAAAAAAGTTAATAATTTACCCAATTATCTTATAGCTCTAACAAGATTTTTGGTCAAAAATAAAGAAAAAATGATGCATCACAGGCCCAAGCAAATTATTATGCTTCTGCGGTTTGAGAAAATCTTCAAAGAGCTTAGCCCTATTTGTTGTTGACTGAACTGTCTGCAACCTACATTAATAGTAATGACGTTTCAAAAGTTAAAACTTTCTAACACAAAAACGAACTTTAGTTAGTATCAGACTATTTCTATTGAAGGAAATAATACAGCAAATATCTATTATGATGGATGGAACTTTTAGCCCCTGTTTTAAACTTTCTACTGCGTTACCTTTGACAGACATCTCTGATATTATCGATTACGGGTGAAACAGATTGGAGGGTTTTAAACTTTTTATTTTTGAGGTTTACTGTGTTACGCAAATACTTGTTAAATAAAAATAGTACAGAAAAACACTGAACAAACATTATTATTGTGCTGTATATTAAGAAGCAATATTCTTCATAAAAAACAAAGTTGGTGGAAGATTAGCTTCAGAGCACAAAGAGTTTAGAAAATTATCTCAAGGCCTGTTGTCTATACTTTATACGAGCCACCTGCTCAAAGATAAATGCTGGCCTACAAAGTCAACCGGTTTAATGATTTAAACTGGTAAAAATTTGGCCAACATAAAAAACATGAGTCGTCTGATGGAACAAAGAGTTTGTTTTTTGCTTATTCAATTCCACGCAAAATTATTTTCTCAAGCTTTTTATCGTCCCTCGACAAACAGTTTCTCTTTCTCTGCAGTGCTTCTTATTTCCATCGTCTTGCGCCATTGTTTCTGGTTTGTTAATCAGGTAATGAAAACACCCTAAGAAATACTGTGACATAAAATAAGAGCATTATCAATCCATAAAATAGTTGTGATGAGAAAAGTTAGTGGCAAGGAAGTAACAAAATGTGTTTCAGAGGTATTTCATAAGCATAGCATGAAAAAAATACAAACAAAAAGTTAAAATTAACGCTCCAATTTGGAATACGTGCTTTCCAAAACATCATTTGATGACTTCAGAGAACTGTAGGTATTGCTATCACCTTGTTCGTCTTGAAGAGAGTGTACCGTTGAGAGGCTTGAATCTGCATGTTGAAAACGATCTTCAACTTCGTATACATTCGAATCACCAGAAGTCGCAATGTCGTAAACATTTGAAGCATCCGGTGCCTCAATTTTGTACACGTCTTGGTCGGAAGCTTGTTCAAATCTGTACCCATTGGAGCCGTCTTTTTGCGCAATGTCGCAGACAACCTGCTCATTCGTCAGCCTGTTTTGTTCTGCTAGTAGCAAACCTTTAAAAGACCGGTCATTTGCATTTCTGGTTACGGGGTTGGCAAATTGGTATGCGTCATCAGGGTTTGACTGGTTAATATCTGCCGGTCGAGAAATATCGTCTGACAGTTCAGTTGACCTTTTTGTGGGATTCGTTAATGCGCAAAGAGAGGAAAGGGTCGAATTCATAATAGCAGTCGGGGGAATATGCGCTGATTTTTGGTAACAGTATCTCACAATAACAAGCAAAATGCAAAGAATAACAATCAACGCGGCAGCCACTCCAATACCAACAAAAAAACCCGTGTTATCTGAGTGACCAGTTCTTGGTGACGCCTGAGGTGCGCATTCAACAGGAATAGTATTGTTAATGCATTCTTCTTTCTTAACTGCTGACTCATTGCCATTGGAACACAAACGAACATCAATAGCTTCATGTCCATTACCATAAAAACAATGTCTGGTTCTAACTCGCTCTCCAACTGTGTTACAACCATTTTTAACGCAAGGTTCTTCAGTCCAATTGCCCCAGTAGTGATTGCAGTCATTCTCGTCTACAGCGTGACCTGTGGCGTCACAATATTTCTGCTCCAACGCGTCTCCATCGCAATCCAGGCAAGATCTTTTTGATGTAATATTCGGCGATGTCTCACAATTTGTAGTTTTGATCCAATTTGTCCAATGAAGTTTGTTGCAGTTTTTTTGTGAAGAGCTATATTTGGCAGTTATTCTCCAGTTAAACCAATTAGACCACCCATATCTGGATGCGCCGTAAACTGATATTTCCACCCGACGGCGAATTCGATCTTCGACGGTTACAATCAACTCGCCGTCATCACGTTTCTCTTCCGCGTAGCTTACCGAGACATTGCTTCTGAATTGTTGAAAACTTTTGACTGCTTCTGTTCCTCTTAAGTCGGTTGACCAAGTCGTTTGGAGTTCAAAAACGTTTTCATTAGAACATTTATACATTGTTCTTCTGAAAACTGTAACATCAACTTTATGATTCGAAGAAGCAGTATTGTATGTTCCCGTACCTTCTTTAACTCTTTGCTTGTAAATAGACCAAGATAATGGGCAACTGAAAGCACTGCTTGATGCAAACATAAAAACACCACACACCATATTTAGTATAAACATTTTGTACATTTTAAAAGCTCAACTAAAAAAATAAACCAAAAAGAACTGAGTTATTGAAAAAATTTGCATAACAGCTAAGGCATGAACAGATTTATTAAAGCATTTTAGTAGAAGGCAGAGTTTTAAGTCGGCACGGGCTTTTTGGGTCGGGTTCGAGTTTGGGCCGAGTTTGTCTTAAAATTGAAAAAGGTTTTGGGCTAAATTCGGGCCTGAGACTAAAATATAATCAAAATAACTTGCACAAAAATATAATCAAAATAACTTGGCAATAACGCTAACGTTTTTCAGACCTAACTTAACTTTCGGGTTTTTTCGGGCACGATTTGGGCTTCAAACTAGTATTCGGGTTCGGGCCAGGTTCGGGCCTAAACTAGTTTGCCCGCTTACAACTCTGTTAGAAGGGGTATTATCCCAACGAGTCTGGACTGAGCCCACGAAGCGTTAGAATTTGCAGAGTTATGATATACTGTATAATAATTAAAACAATGCACGTTAAACTTTTACAATCAATTTGCATAAAAACCAATAGAGCGTGAAAACCTATTTCAAAATACTTAAACCACATAATTTTTGCCAGACTTACGACGCCTTCTTTTTTATTGAGAGACAAACGTTTTAAAAATGCACTAGTTTGAGTCAAATTTTTGGAACCAATAAAGAGCACTGAACAAAAGTTATAAAACCTTTAAGAGGTCGTAATAACAATTTAGATTTTAAACTGCATTTACACGGGCAAATTTTAGCTACGGAAATCGACATTTTGCCTTTTTTGTTTCTCAAACCGCGTAGGTCACTTACACGGCGCAAGAGTCACGTGGAATTTAGTCTGTGCGATATCGCTTGACACGCCTCCAAAAAAAATCAAATTGCAGCAGTCACTCACATGGGTGAGATTTTAACGCGATGCTCACATACGATTGCAACTCGCAGAAGTCACTTACACATTGAGACTGCGCGCCAGTGAATTTCGCCAAATCGAGTCGGCGGAAGAGTCGCTATCGCACTGGTTCACTTACTCGGGTGCGAGATAATATCAAAGCGCGGTTGCTGGTTTTGAATTTGCAAAAAGCCAACTGCCGCAAAAGCGCTTCAAATGCGCCGTTTGTCAGCTTTTGCATTTAAAACAATCACGCTTTGGAATTTTGAAAAGAAATTGCATGAATCCAACGTAAGCGTAAAACGAAATACAGGGAATACAATTAAGCAGCTAATTTCGTTAAAACTTGCAATGAAAATGCAAGGTGAAAGATAAAGCAGCAAAGACGGCGTGCTGCTCGAACAAAATGTGTGATACATAAACGCTTGAAATTACTCGAAAAAGCTTATTTATCCTGTATCATTCTGAGTTGGCTTGGATGAAGCCAAGTGAAGTGGGCGTTTATGCTCATATTTTATTATAAAATTCTGTCATTTATCCTGTTGGTCTTGGTTTTTCTCTACTGCAACCCATCTCTGATTGTGTTTCTTGTTTGGTTATGCAAAATATTTGGTAAAATAAACTAATAAAATTTATCAACATTTTTGTGCAGTTAATTCTAAAAAAACTTTTGAAATGATCTTTTCTCCAAGTATGTGTGACTGACAAATTCATATTGTTTATTTTTTTGATAGTGCAATTAACTTATTTTGTATTTTATTGTAGATCTATGCTGCCATGTTATACGAAATGCTAATTGTTAAATTTTATTTTTGTTTTTATTAGTTTACTTTTTGAGTTCTGCTGCAGTGTTATCAGGCGCCTTCTGTCGCAGAAGTACTGGCTCTTTTTTAATTAGACCAACGTTCAAAATATCCATAGAGCATTTATATAATATGTGTTTTCATGCAATTTTGTTATGGAGCTATTAAACCACAGCTGTTACAAAGCACCAATATCCACAATAATAAAATAAGCAGCACATGTATTTGCTAAAAGCTTGGCAATTACAGTAAGTATAGTGCTGAGGATGAATTATTATGAACAGTGCAAAAATACGTTATTGACTTCAGGTCAAAACTCACTCCTGGCGTTATTCTTATGAATAAGCGCCATAAAACTACATGAAATTAAAAACATGATTTCATTAGAAATAGCATTTTCATGAAATTAATGTTTAATTACAATATGCGGTGCAGTAGGTGTTATGTTTCTCCACTTAACTGTGGTTATTTTAATTGCAAGAGATGCCGGTAGACTTCGAGCAATCTCGGGTCAAAAAAGAAAGCAAACTTTATCACGTTTTCAGCCGACAAAAACTAGCGGATGGTACTTGTATACTAGGTGCTGGACCCAACGACTGAGCATATGGTGTGAGACTACACTGCTTGCACTGTTACAGCTTTGATTGACCTTTTTGGTGTTGCCCCGCTCCAGTTTTGAATTGGGCCGCTTCTTCCTTTTATTTGCTCAGTTTGCGCACGTTACTTTATTTCTGCAAACATTGGCTGCAAACGTTTTAAAATTTACGCGCTTTTTGTTAATTAATGCACGTTTTTGTGTTTGGCCGAGTTACTTCTCTTCTGCATTCCTTTTCATTTAAGCAATTGGCAAACGGAAGTATTTTATTTTGAAGACCGCTTGTACGGCACTCTTTTAGTTCATTATTTTTAGGTCAAATTTCAGTGATTTTTTGCCATGCCGTACGGTTCCATATTATTTATTTTGTCCGAACAATACAGTTTAAGTTGGCGAATTTCAATTGTGGTTTGCCCAGACGGACCGGTGAAGGCTCACTGTGAAGGCTCCAGAGTTTCGCTGGAGCACCTACAATCAACAGTGTTACGGAGGGCTTCTGTAACAAGCATCTCCATTTCAAAAATATATTGTCCAAATGCCCTTATTGTGAACTCATCGTCTTAGCTATTCCAGGGTTTTCAGATTTTTAACTTCTGTTTTTGCTATTTCAGAATACTAGCAATGACTAAATTGATCACACTTTTTTATACAAGAACAATTTTGTAAGAACAATTTTGTAAGAACACGAGGCTCATTTTTGCTCAAAATTTAATTGCACATTACGAGCAACACCAGTT
Organism: Trididemnum nubilum; assembly: GCA_963965965.1. Lineage (NCBI taxonomy): Eukaryota > Metazoa > Chordata > Ascidiacea > Aplousobranchia > Didemnidae > Trididemnum > Trididemnum nubilum. Next base: position 57,729 of record CAWYPQ010000495.1, read on the forward strand.
TCAGCAACAAAAAATAATATTAAAAACAACCAAAAAAGAATAAATTCCAAAAAATGAAAGAAACTAAATTCTGAATTTAACGAATTCAACGTCTGCTTTTCTTGAAAAACTGGTTGATGATGCAAACATTAAAAACTGTACATAACATTTAACTCTACTGTATATCGTAACGGTAGCCGATACTGTATGTCACTTTAGTTCCTAGGTTAACTTTCAAAAGATTTTAATAAACGTTATTGTTATGCACGTTGAACTCACAAAAAAATAATAATACTCCGATGTTTATAGTGGTGGAATTCCTGCATAAGAATTAAAAATACTCATCTAAATTTGAAAAACTTTGCGCCACCTCTAAACTTAATTTCAAAAGTTTAAAATTTCATTCATATCATTTTTTTTATAAAATAAATCCTTTTAAAAGGTTCAGAGTTGAAACTTTTTGAAATATAAAAATAAGGAACCCCTACTATAATAATATTATATCGATTGCAAGCTTTCAGCAAAATCATGAAATTACAAAAATAACCATTTTTTCTTTACCCAGAAATGCTACAAACTTAAGCTAAACGATTTTGCTTTTTTTTTTACTCAACTCTGGTTCTATTGAACAAAAATTAGTGAAAAAGTATATTTTATTGATGCTCTAGTGACACATACTACACACACGGATATAAAACTATGACCGATTTTTTTAAGATAATACCGTTACTGAAAAAACTTATCTTCAAATACTGTTCTTTCTGGTATCTCCAGATGAAAAGAGCTCAATGAACAAAGATCACAGCATATTATAGTTATGTTAAAGTCAAATCTAGAAATACCATTCTATTTCAACTTAACCCAAGTTCATTAGCTCAACATGTGGGGAGGAAAAGCTTTTTTGCCAACGTTCTGGTCGGCTGTGCTCAGGGCATGTATACTATCTGCCTTGGTCAGGGCTAAAATGCTAAAATTAAAACAAGAGTTTCCATTCTAGCCATGACGAAGATATACGTAGCACATGCCAATCGAAACGTTGGCAAGCTACAAGTGTTTTACCCTACCAGTTAAGCTAATAAACTTGATTTTAATTTATTTTTCTAGTGACAACAATTGAAATATTCTTTTTCAATCTTACGAGATCAACAGATGAAATCTTCTAAATGTTTAAACTTTTTAGATACTGTATCTTGTAATGATCCCGTAACGGCGAAACTGAATGTTAATAGATTCTAAGTTTGACTGTAAATACAAAAAATTATTTTCATAAAAATTTTTTTTTAAATGTTTTAAAATCCTTAGGTGGTTAAGCAGCTTACTTTAGGCTTTGCACAATTTGTTTAAATTAAAAATCTGTTTTAGTTGTATTTGCGTATTAGCATTATTTTATAAATAACTAATTAATTGATTATTCTGGCACGCTATACCATGACTTGCAATTTTCCATATAAAACAGCTATTAAAAATTAAGTTCAGTATGTTGAACGCCAAAAAATTTTTAAACCTGTTATTTTTAAATTGATTTTTTAAAGTCTGTGGATTCAAGTTCAAATGTTTTCCCCAACTAATTAAATATGCTAGCACTACAAGATACAAACTAATAAATTTTTGATATGAGTTGACATATTTGACTGGACGCACTGCCTTGCTCCAAAAGTCGCTAACTTATTATTGTTACTTTGCCTTTTTCCAGCCATTTCATACGAACGTACGAGGAAATGATTCTAAAAAGCCTTTGTGCCAAGCTTACAAAATAAACAAAAATACAATACTGTATTAGGTCTGAAAGTAAAACTACATGGTTGAGTTTTTTTCCAAAACGCTTGACGTGCTATATCCATTTTGGTCCAAAATTACTGCTGGTCAAGTGGATAGCTGGCTGGCTTGAAAAAGGCTGGAAAGAGCAAAACATATTGTAGATCTGCACCGTGCAAGTTGCAATTCTGGCATAAAGCTGATTTTGTTTGAAAATCCTCAAGTCAACAAGAGCACGTCATGCGTGCGTCATTATTTTGATTGCATGCATGTTGCATGTTTTTTTTTTCTTTTCTAGTTTTACATTCAGAAAAACATCACATGAGTTTCCGCGCGTAAAGGCGCTATCGGTAAAATCCACCGTGGGTATTAAGATAAACAGCTGAATTACCCCACATGACATTAAACTCCAAATAAACTCAAACATTCAACTAATCAAAATAACGATAATACGCAGAATAATTTTAATTCTAAAGTTCGCCATGATCAGCGTTATACCTAAAAGGTGGAAAAAACATTAAAGAAGATTTATTCGCGCTTTCAAATGCTATTTCGCTCTCGTGCTACGAACCCAAAACACATGTAATTCGTTTTATTCGCCAAACTACGTTGGGTGTGTTTCGAGTTCTCATATTTGCAACAGCAAATATCAAATTAATTCATTTGCCATTATATCCTGACGAAGGGCCCCCTAAACACCGTGGTCCCCGGGGTCATTGTCCCCCCCTGCCCCCCCTCTCGGAGGCCCTGTCTTGTTGCCACATGCCAATATGTTTACCACATACAGTGGAGGCTTTTCAGAGTCCTTTTTCATTGATGAACGTCAAGCAGGGAAGCCATGAATAACAATTTTTGGGTTTTTGGTTTGACCTGACCGAAAATCGAACACAAGTCTATTGTATTAGTAACAGACGTTCTTTCTATTCGACCACTGATCGGTAAAAAGTAGCTCCTTTGCATTAGGAAATATCTAATCTTTATTATACTGGCAGAATCCCGCCGGAAGCGTGTAACGAGTTTGCTAGGTCAATCTCCAAAACATTTTGCCTTGCAACACAGCGGCTCACAAAAAATATTTCGTACTCTTGCACCATTTACAACGCTGTGCTCTCCAATTAGATCGACCGGGAATCGAACCTAGGAAGAGAGAATACCAGTTCTCTAGGCAAGTGAATAAGCAACATAGCTTAACACTTTTTAGCTATTCTTTCCCGATAATAAAGCAGAGTAATTACGGTATTAGTTTGTTCAACGGAGGATTATTTAATTGAATTATATGCACAACGCAACCACAGCTATAAAAGCTATCAAGAACAAAGAATTAAAATTCAAAAGCTAAAAACTAAAAAATAAGACTCTGTACAATGTATAAATGTTAAAAATCCACGCAATACTTTTCTGCACTGCATATTCAGTTATATTTAAAGACAATGATTAAGCAATAGCATTTACAAATACATTAAAAACAGCAAAGTGAAAAAAAATTTTTTTTAACTTTGAGAAACCAACTAATCGGAATTTAGTACTTTTAGCTGATGCATAAATTATGACAGCGTGAACAAAAAAGAAATAATTATTAACTAAGCCAGTATAGCGTCTTGATAAACACCCAGAGCATAGACTCTTTACTTAGTAGACAAGAAACAGACATGCGGAGAATAAAAGAGGAGCATTGAAAAATATAAGTTTGCTCTTGTTGCAACAGATATTCGACTGATTTAATTCAACATAATTGTAGAACGAGTGAACCGTGAAGAAAAAAAGCCACGCTGATTAAACGAATCGGCATGTTCTAGAACAATAATAAACCGTGAAGAAAAACAGACAAAACTGTCACTTTCCGCTCTATTAATAAAGAGTCTATGCGCAAAGGGTGCAATTTCCTACGTATAATAAACATGCAGAGCAAACCAAACCAAATCAAATGTTTTAATATATATTCGCTGTATTATGCCGAAAAATGTAGTGAATTTACGGGGCCCATCTTTGTGTCATCGCGCCTGCGGGCAACACAGCTCTTTTCGAAGAAATGTAAGAGCGGTGATGAATTGTTGGCAACCCAGTGCCCAATTTGACCGGACCGAAATTTTAACCCTAGACCTCCCGCTCCAGAGGCAAACTCAACACTGCTTAACAAATTGGCCAGTCGTAAAACAAAATTACGGTATGTCTATTAGTGTGTTGTAAACCCGTCCACACTTTTCGAATCGTATGCACCAAATACGTTTATTAACTTTGATTGGCAAACTAATTAAACTTTTTGAGAAAAGGTTTGTCAAAGGGCCCGCCTAAATGATTATGTAATTTAAAAATAACTTCTCTGACTCAAGCCCCTTTGTTCAGAAGCTAAATTTAAGACATAATTTAGAAACAAGTAGTTACTGTTTTTGAAGTTCATATACATGGAATGCTATCAATACTCGTTCGTTCTTTTGTCTGAACCGGGCATTCTTCGTCTGTCTAACCGCACCAACGCAAAGCACCTTACCTTCAAGTTTTTCGTCAGGCTGGGCCATCACAATAGGTAAACTGTCTGGCCCCAATCCCAAATAAGCGTATAATGACTTACGCAAGGACACCACGACACATTGCCAGTTCGAAAATCAACCGGGGGTCAGCAACCTTTTGATAACTAATTCGACGCTCTCAACACTAACTTTAGCACCCTGCAGCTCGGAAACATTCCATGTATAGCCCTGACAATTGAACAATTTCCGGGTCGAGAAAATTCAGAGAGCAAGACAGAAAAATTCTTCATTTTGGCAACAGAAAATTTATTTGGATTTTGGAATCAGGTTATTTGTTTCATGTGGTTACTCCAATAAACGAAGAAAATCCAGAGAAAAGCTTCATTTCACACTCACTTCTGCACAATTCCTCCCCTTCTGACGTTTAGGATGAACTACTTGTGTCCTCTATTGCGAAAAACAACGAATATTTGATGAATAACAAAAGAACAAAGAGAGACAAACATCTGGATCAAAAACAATCGAATAGGACGAACTCAACTTGAAACTCACTCTCTACGACCTAAGCTGAACCAAAAGCATTGAGGTCAAAACGACGTTCCAATTCATCAAAAAAGAAATTCACGCAACCAGAAGTTTAGCTACAGTGGTTGGGGTATTTGCTGCATGCTGGCTCCCCTTCCACATCAACAGAGTCTTGACTTATTTCAACCCCTCTATTGGGTATATTCAGCCGGTTTGGCTGGTAGACTTCGCCGTTTTACTATCCCATGCAAACTCTTTCATTTACCCTATTATTTACGCATTTCATTTGCGAGAAATAAAAAAAGGGTTTCGCAAAATGATAAAACCAATCAGCAAAAAAGTTGCTATGTGTATTTAGGAATGTTTTTGATGTCAAAATTAAGCCAAACTGACGTCATTATTGGCACACAAACGTATTTACTACTACACTGTATTTTTGGTTTCGATGGTTTTTGCGTCATAGATAAAGTCATGCTAATGTGGGATGATTAATTTATTTTGAGCAAGCAAAATACAGGATCAGAATAAGCATCGAATTAGCGAAGTGCGTAACAAGCTCAAACGAGTTGAGTAAGATCCATTTCCTCGTCATTGCGTCAAAAGTTTACATGTACGTCATTAGTTTCTAATTTCAAGCTTTTAACTTTGAAACAAAACCGAAGGTTATTTGAACATCTAATCAAATGTTTCGTTATACTGACTTTATTACACCTAAGTGTGCATCGAGTATACGGGGACCATTTCCGCGTCAATACGTTTAGGCAACACAGTTCGTTTTGAAGAAATGCAGCAGCGGTGTCGAGTCGTTGGTAACACTGTCTCCCGTTTTACCGGTCCGAGATTTTAGTCTCACATCTTTAGCTCCAGAAAAGAATGCGTTACCTCTTGACCAACCGGCCAGTAAATTATTTGAAATTAAAGCGTTTCAATAAAGTCAAAAATTTACAGAATACAACCATTATACGGTCATAATAATGCACTGAAATAGCAGAAATACAGACGGTTTCAAGCAAAAGATAAAAATAAGCAAACACGGACTAAAATAGTTTTTGACGGAGGTACGTATAGCATACCAGCCATTTACACTGCTCATAGCGAACAAAACCATAAACCTGTGCAGATATCTTTTTCCTGCATCATTCCCAAGTTCAGTTTAGGGTTTAAAAAAATATTTGCTGTAATATAATCCATTTGCCATAATATATTCAAAAGAAGTTGTACTTCTTACTGCAAGAAAACGTCGAATTTCGGCTGTTTTTGTAGTCACAGCCCCAAAAGAGCAAAAGGCCAAAACCATTAAATATTTATGATCCTTGCTATCAGCAAAAAAGCAAACACAAATGCTCAATATGAAAAAAAAAGCAACCATAAGCACGCAGTTGCTAAAATAGCAACGCCAAGAAAATTGAACCTGCAACCATCAGAGTCCGATACTAACAGCATCTACTTTATATGAACTATTGTACTGTTGTAGTTCAGTTATAGTGCTAGAGGCAGCTAATTTTAATTTTGAAAATGTAAAATAGCACCGTATAGTGAAAGTTTTTTTACTGCCTGCAATAAAATAATACAGCAAATCGCAAACCTGCTGAAAAAAAACAAAACAAAGTAGCAAATAAATGACAAAAAAAAGTTTTTAGACAAACACGGAACAAAATAAACCAAGCAAAATTTCAATAACAAAATCATTTCTTCAATATACTCGCAAAATCACGCCAGAGGAATGTACTGATTTTGTTGGGTCAATTTTCAAAACTTTAACCAGGCAACGCCGCGTTGGATATGTCTCGCAGTTATGGACCCTTGACAACGTAGGGTCTGATTAGATCAAACAGTAATCAAGCCTATAGCGGGGGAGGGGGCAGAATACCAGTACTAGAAGTATGTTGTATGTAATAACAATGATTATAATTTGTTCTTTTGTGTAGTTTAACGCTAGTTAACAGGAAATGCTGAGTAATATTGTTTCCTGATAAAGCAGCGTAATGACTGTATTTGTTTCTGCAAAGGAAATTATTTAATCACTAACTGTTGTTGATAGAATTACAGTATGTATACTGCAATCATTTCGTGAAAACAATTTGGAACAAACCCAAAAATTTAAACTTGGTAAAAAAAATAACCAAATTTTATACCACATATAAAAACTAAAAAAACATTCAATATCTTTATGCATACCATATGCAAAAGAAAGTATTGTAAACCTGCTTAACCCCGGACGTAAAATCGTGAGCGTACAAACATAATCTTCCTAGTTCATTTTAAGCACCTGCAGCTTGTTGTTGAATTGCATATTTATCACTCTGTCACCGGACAGCGTCAGGCGTTAAGTAATTGATGATCTGCGCACTTTTTATTGCATTGGCTACTTTGGCAAAAGCTTGTACGCCATTAAGGCAATACGCCGAGCGTACCGATCTGTTTAAAATGAACTGAAGAAACGCTAAGGATTTCACGCATAGTCTAGTAATCTGGACCGGTCGAGTTCAATCTTTATCTGTAACACAGTATTGTAGTTTTCCCAAGTTATTGCCCACAACCTAAATGCTACCACCTCAACCAGGCTTAAATAGGCTCAAATAGCTTTCAAAGTTACGTAAACCAAATGATCGCCTACGCAAAAAAAATACTACGTACTTCCTTAAACAGCAGTACGATTATTCTACATTCGCAATGATATTAGCTTTTTCGCTTCTTGAGTTCTCCCACATTCTAATTTACGTAGTACTGTAAAAGTTAATTCATAGGAGTAGATAGACAATAGACATGCATAGATGCATTATTAACTCACAAAAAAAAAAAAAAAAAAACACGACTAAACAATAACCAAAGCACTCCTTTTAAAAAGCTTTTTTTGCGAAGCATTTAGTTCTGTTGTTTTTGGTTAAATCTGAATAAAACTTAACTGAAAATAAATTTCATCAAATTTAAAAAATTTATGTGAAAAATAATGAATGAATTGTTTGACTTTCAATAAAACTAATACAGCTTTTAATTGTTGTAGCAAGATGCCAACCTTTTGAATTTTTTAAACTTTTTAAATATCTTCATTTTGATGTTTCAAGGCCCGATCTATACACTGGGCCTAAAATCTTGAGGCTAAACGAACGCATACTTAGTTTATTTTGAACAGAAATTCGGTACGTCCGCTTTACCCCTTTACCAACATACAAGTTGCCTGTAGGTTAAGATGAACTAAGGAATAATGACAAGCTCATACGCCCGTGATTTTATGCAGCACAGTTTCGACCGGGCTTACGTAATAAAAATTGATAATTTTCTTTCATATGATAAAAAATTGATAATTCTTTTAGCTTCGGCATGACTTTTTGACCCACAAAATTGGAAAAAAATATTGCATCGCAGGCCCAATAGTATTCATAATACTTCAATGGTTTTTAAAAAATCAAAGTGTGCAGTTGTGCATGGTCACTGAGCTGTCTGCAACCTAGTAACATAAATAGTTACAACGTTTCAGAGATTAAAATTTTCTAAAACTAACATGAATTTGAACTTCTTTTCGTTGCATCAAAATTCAATTAAACGATTACAGCAAATATTTTATGAATAAAATACAGTGTAGCAAAAGAAAAAAACCAACATAACAATCATAGTACTGTAGAAAGTAGAGTGTTTTGTTGGAAACAACGTTGAGGGATTAACAATAGATTGCAAGAATTTCAAATATTTCCTTTAGGCTATCGTCCATGAGCCACTGACACAAAGATATCCACAGTCCAAAAAATAACCCGCCTGAATATTTGAGTTGGTAAAAATTGGGCCTCACACAAAACGTGAGCCGTTTAATTGGTCAAGGTTTTATACGCTCTGCATTTAATTGCATGCGAAAGTGAGCCTTGTGGGTTTTTATTCCTCATTAAACATTGAGACTGTAAAATTTGGGCCAACTGTTGCTCGCGCAAGCAGCCTATTAGTTTTGACCTATATTACGACAATATCCCCTACTATTAAGTGCTATCTTTTTCCGTCGTCATGTGACTTTGGTTTTCGTTGGAAATTAATTGTTGGTTAGGTCATCAAAGCATCTCAAAAAATAATTCGACGTATAAAAAAAACCTTAAGGCCATTGTTGAGAAATGGAATTGTGATGACGCAATTTCGTTCCAAGTTAGCTCCGGAATGTATATCAAATCTGTTTCATAACGTACAAAAAGTACTGACGTCAACTTAAAATTAGTGCTCCAATTTTGAATAAATGCTTTCCACAATACGCCTTGATGATTGCAGAGAACTGTAGGTACTGCTTTGCTCCAGACTTCCTTCAATAGATTGTGCAGTTGGAAGGTTTGATTCTGCATGTTCACTAGAATCTTCAATTTCGTATACATTTGGATCAGCTCGCATTGCAATTTCGTTTGCATTCGAAACATCCGGTGCCTGAATTACGTACACATTTTGGTCGGACACTTGCTCAAGTCGATATGCATTTGGGCCGTTTATTTGTGCCATGTCGTAGACAAGTGATTTTTCTATTAGCTCATCCTTCTGCTTGTTTTGTTCTACCAACTTCAAACTTTTAAAAGACTGATCATTGGCACTGGTTGTCGGGTTGGCGAATTGATATGATTCTGTAGGGTTCTGCTGGCTGAATTCAACCGGTCGAGGAACATCATCTGACTGTTCGTTTGCCTTTACTGAGGCATTTGCGAATTCGTAAGGAGAAGTTTGTTTTGTATTTGCTGTTGCATTCAATGGAAAATGCGGTGATTTGTGACGACGGTATCTCACAATAACTAGCAAAATGCAAAGGACTACAATAAACGCGATAGCCACTCCAATACAAACGTAAAAGCCCGTATTATTTGCATTACCAGTTCCTGATGAAGACTGAGGTAAACATTCAACAGGAATAGTATTGTTCGTGCATTCTTCTTTTATAATTCCTGACTCATTACCGTTGGTACACAACATAACATCAGTAGCTTCAAGTCCATCAGCATACAAGCACAGTCTGGTACTAACTCGATCTCCTACGGTGTTGCAACCAACTGTAACGCATGTTCCTTCAGTCCAATCGCCCCAGTAATGACTGCAATTTTTCTTCAGCACAGAAAGACCTGTAGCATCGCAATATTTCTGCTTCAACGCGTCCCCATCGCAATCTGCACAGGATCTTTGTAATGTGATGTGAGACGATGATGCACAATTTGTTGTTTCGATCCAATTTGTCCAATACAGTTTGTCGCAGTTTTTTACCACAAAATATTGATCTTCATTTATTGGTAATAACCAAGCACTCCATCCAGTATAAAACGCATTACTGATCCAAAAACGAGTTCGAAACTGTACGCTAACATGCAATTTGATATTTTCACAGTTTTCTCCGTAACAAGATTTTTGGATACTAACGCCAATGAGATCAAAATTTTGCACATTTTGATTTAATTCTTTTCTTGTGGTCCAGCTTGTTTTAAGTTGGATAATGCTGTCATTGGAACATCGGTATCTGACTGTTCTATCAACTGCAAATTCGGTTTTGCTATCCAAGTTATACCTGAATGATCCTGCTTTCACACTTTTATATTCAGTCCAACGGGAAGAGCAATTAAATGCGGCAAGTGCAGAAGACACCAAACAAATCAGCAAAATCACATTTTTCATTTTTGATTCATAAATTTATAAACAATCACAATTTCATTGCAGCAAAGTACATAAATCTATAATCTGACATGCCCGATACTAGAAAAATACATAGGTAAATTGCTGGTCATGCAGATGAACTATTTGTTATTAATCAGTCAATAAAATGTACTCTAGCCTTGAAATCGCTGATTGCAAAAGCTTGAACAATACCAATATAACTTTATTCTATCTATCTATCTATCGATCCATCCATCCTCCCATCCGCCCATCCGCCCATCCGCCGATCCGCCCATCCGCCCATCCGCCCATCCATCCATCCATCTATCCATCTATCTTTTTGTATGTCTGTCTGTCTGCTTATATATTAGCAGTGCTGGGCACCGCAAGTTTTTTTTTAAGTCCACAGTCCGCAAATCCGCAACCGAATTTCAATTTTCTTAATCCGCAACTGCAAGTCCGCAATTGGACGTTTAAAAGCTTAGTCCGCAACCGCAAGTCCGCAACAACTTTTCGAGATTCTTGAATCCGCAACCGCAAGTCCGCAACTTCCTAATTCTTGAAGTCCGCAACCGCAAGTCCGCAACTTTGTAATTCTTGAAGTCCGCAACCGCAAGTCCGCAACTTCGTAATATTTGAAGTCCGCACCGCAAGTCCGCAACTTTCTATGAACCGAGTGAAAAAGTTTTGCAATCAACCATGTCCCGAAGTGAACTGCTTAGAGTTGATTGGTAAAAACAAGTCAAAAGTTGTGACTTGTGGGAAGTATAGCAAACGTATGGTGAATACATTTCATGCAATAGAAGAAATTACTCACAATCGTTGATTGTGGTAAATGTACCGCAGCATGACTTGTTATTGAGCTGCTTTTTCGGATGGCAAACTTAAGAATTAAATAGCCCAGCCCCTCTTACTTTCAGGTCCAACTCAAAACAGATTCAAACGCTTGTAATTTTGATTAAAGTTTTTAATGACTTGGCTAAGGGTTTTTAACCCCCAGCCCTCCTGGTTGCGCTTCTGCTTATACAGTAAATGCCTAAACTGCGTGGAAGTATAATGCACAACCCTCCGGCAAACCCTCAAAAATGGGACAATGAAGCTAAGGATTTGGAGATTGAAAGCCATTGAATTACAGTGAGAAGCCATCAAATAGCAAAGCACAATTCGCATTTCCGCGTGCACCAATATATTCTAAGAAAACAATTTTTTTCGAGGCAGGAAAAGGCAAAGGCAGTAGAAGGCAAAAAAACATTCATATCACTAATCGTATTACGAAATTTTTAGTCCCTAGTTTCAATAAATACTCTAGGAATGAGATAAGCTCACGCAACCAGCAGTGCCATCGCCAGACCAAAGGAAGTGAGAGGGTCCTAGCCGAAAATGGACTGAACTTTTGCACATAAAAACTGATATGTTAAAGCTACAATTTTGTATTCACTTTGAAAAAAGATACATATAAGCCCGGCAACGTTTATTAGCTCGTTTCGCATTCGGCCGGTATAATCGCTTGAAAAATCTGTCTGCAGGAGTGAATGCAACCAGAAGCGCAACCAGGGTTTCGTTAATTAAAAGAGAGGACGCTTGAACCAAAAGTAAATGGTTTTTGCACAAAAATTGTCTAATTTAGGTCCCGTGCTGAACAAACCGTTGCTACTCAAGCGTGTTACAGAGTGGGCTCAGCTAGTGGGTGATTTTCGCGATTTTGCGGCAAAAAGAGCGATTTTAACTCCATTTGAGTCACATTTCGCACGTTTTAAAACCACATCAATAATTACAGTAAATTGCTAAAATTCAGAAGTCATTAAACGACTTAAATTGTTTAGCCTCTTGAGTCCCCATATACATTAGATCAAGTCCAAAACACGTTTAAACGCTTATTGTTTTTTTGGTTATATTTTCTAAATGACTTGGTCAAAGAGGGTTAATGATCCCGTAGCCTCTTCCACCGAATTGCGCCAATGACTGCGAACTAAAATAAATCTTAAATGTGCTCTAAAAAAAACAGCAGGTCTTTTAAAGAAATGTTTTTACGTATTGTTTCATGTTATTATCACCAACGAAATACCGGTAACCCTTCTGTAGGCATACATTCCTATTCCGCGACACATCCGTAAAGGCGTGTTAATAAGATGGATTATTGGGTCACATTTATGTGCAGCAGTTGGTGGCCAGCAATTTTGCAAACAATCGAGAAAACTTCAAACGAGAATCATGTTTGAAAATTATTATTCCTTTGTCCATTATTGCCTGTTGTCTTGTCGTTACGCGATGCTCCAAAAAAGCATTCTGAATGAACTAAAATGGGGGGGGGACACAAGCAGTCGTTTGGGGGGACGGCGCCCCTTGCCTCACCGTAGCGGCGGCACTGGCTACCAGTACAAAAAATGATATCTCATTGGCAAATTTTGTAAACTTACGGTAAAAAACAACAAAGCCATAGTTTGAACCAGGGCTGCAAAGTCAAACTTAAACCCCCAAAAAAGTCGGTTGTTTTGCCGAACTCGAGAGAACAGTGTTGACTCCAATTTGAATCAAGTTAGACCCGCTTGTAATAGCCTGTCTCGCCACGCGCCGTATCCTTCATATTTCTGCAGTCATACCACACTTTGGATATAAATATAACAATGTTATTCCTCACGGAAAACCAAAAATTTGATTTATCCAAAGAAACACGGCAAAACAAGAAGTCAATTATCAGCTAGCCAAATCAATATCAATTAACTAAAATTTACTAGACCAAAATTTACGCTATTGATTATACTAACACTATGCTAGACTTTACTAGACTATATTACTAAAAAACTGCTTCGAGGTCTCACTGTAGAAATAGAAACATCAGCAACCAACTTACTACACATCTAACTTGATACTCTAAACTACGAAAATTTGAGACACCATATCACTCGTACTGTCGAAGACTATCTAATTTGAGCACTAGTTGCAGACTTAAAGATTATGAGATGAAAGGTCTAAAGACAATACAGTTAAATTTACCACAATGACAGTTCTAGAAGATTCTTAAAACAAGCACAAAAGGGGCTTCTAAAATGTTCTAAAAAATCAACCAACTATTTGCATAAAAGATGAGAACGCGGCATGTATTTGTTTCTCACGTTACCAAACAGCATGTCAACAAAAAGAAAGCGATTAAGTCGAAAAGCAAACTTAGTATTTATGTCAGCCTGAGCTCGAATAACTTGATATTTTTGCCGAACTTGAACTCAAAAAAATTAAATTGATTTCTCATGTTTGACTGGGTAAAAACATGAATATTTTACGAAAATATTTGTATAAAAATTTCAATATTTGTATTAAACTTGCGGAATTGCGGACTAAAATTAAAAATAGTCCGCAACCGCAAGTCCGCAATTTAAACTGCCAAAGTCCGCAAGTCCGCATGTCCGCAACTTTTTTCGTTAGTCCGCAATTGCGGATTTGCGGACTTGCGGACTAACTTGCGGACTTGCCCAGCTCTGTATATTAGGGTGTCCCTTATTTTGATATTTCAAAAAGTTTCACCTCCAACCTTTCGAATAGTTCCATTTCATGAAAAAATGATAGGTATGAAATTTTAAAGTTTTAGAATGAAGTTTAGAGGTGGCGCAAAGCCTTTCAAGATGGGATGGGTATTTTTAATTCCTATGCAGAAATATCACCATTACGAATAATATAGTTTTATTATTTTGTTGTGACCTTAACATGCATAACAGTAGCGTTTATTAAAATCTTCTGAGAGTTAACTTAGGAACTGCAGTGACGTTTCGGTTATAACATACAGTAATTGTGTCCAGCTTTCAGTGCTAGTATCATCAACCAGTTTTTCAAAAAAAACAAAAAAACAGCTTCTTTGCCTAAGATGGCTTTTGGCTAGTCTTCTGTGGTATCTTACAGAAGATTTAAATTTGCTTGGGTTGTTTGATCGTAACGTTGGTTTAACTACAAAATTTGCCATGGTGAAGGTTTCAGAGAATGTCGAAGAAGATGAACCTTTGTCACAGACTCGAGTGGAAACGAGAAACCGCAAAAAACAAAACACTTGTGGAGTACGTCCACAAAAACAGTGGAAGGTTGGTATGTCTGACCAAGCAATTAGAAATTCTTCACAGAGCTGCAAGCAAGGTCTTTAGTTAATGCCTCCCTTCCAACCTTATCCTATTGCTTCTTATTGAGACCTAACTTCCCTTTTTGAAAATTACTTTGAATTTTTTTGAACACCAATTTTTTGAACTTTGAACACTAAGCACTTTTATGCTATGGGCGTGCTCTGCGCCTCCCCCAAGAATTACTTAACTTAGCGCCATTGGCTCAAAATCAGTGATCAGCCGGTTAAAGAAGAAACCCTCGTGGTGATCATATTGCTTATCCACAAAAGAAACTCTTTCATTTTTGCGCGAGCCATTAATTATATATCTCCCAATTCCCTTTGGACTTCAATCAAGTTTACAGTATTATCATCTTTTATACCTAACTGCAGTTGCCCTAGCTCATCCCAGCAAAATGAATACGCTAAGAATCAATTACTCTCCCTCCGTTAGACGCGTATGTATGGGCCGATAGATCTGTCATTTCCTTCATTAGACGGGTAATACAGCAGTGTATGCCATTTTATCCAAGTGCATTACCTTCGAATTTTTTCTCTGCTGGACCAATTGCCACCAGTTTCACAGCTGAAATTCATCCCCTGGAGGACGGGCTTGTCTGGGGTAACAACCATAAGACGACTTGCCACTTTCAGTAAGTTTTTAACGGACTTCCAATCGGCCCTTTCCCTACTTTCAAAGGTCGCTTCATATTTCTTGCCAAAACCCCATTTAAAATGTCATGTCTCCTCTCTTTTCGACAGTGTCATTTTAAACTTCTAATGGGTCTCCGGTCATGCTGGTATCCCTGGAAATAAACATGCTGATTCTCTTCCAAAACTGGAACCTCCCTGGCTACTGCAATGGTTCCTGGTTCCTCTCTCTAAGCTATTTCCAAAATTCGTTACACCCAATGTCACAAATGGAGACGTCACTATTTAACATTCCCCCTCCTATTTCAACTGTTCCATTCCTACAGGTTTGCCGTTGGAATTGGTCCTCTCACGCCCCTTATGCTTTGAACTTTCTGCCGTCGCTTCTGAGGTCAAAGCCTCTTAAAATTGTTGTAAATCAGTTGCAAGGAAAACTCTTACTGCAACTCCTGTGGACACCTTAAGCAGAACTTTAATCATCTCTTGACTACTTGCCTCAGGGTCTCTATGCAAATCTATCTTTCGCTCTGTAGTTTGCATCCTGGCATGTGGCTGAACTATTGGGTCGCTGCAAAGTTTCTTTGCTTCTCAATCTCTAGGAAGGAGTTGGGTAGCACCACCACTCAATCAAGCCGCTTTAAAAATGAAAAACAATGCAGCATGCGTTACAGGTTGTTGAAAACAACCAGGCAAATTTTCCGAATATGAAGAAATCTACTTTTATGCAGCAATAACTTTTCTGTAAACATGAGTAATTGTATTCATTAGAAAGCTGCCTATGTGCATATAATGGTGTTGGATAAGCCAACTTTGAGATCACTGCGTCACCTCTAATAATCAAATTTTTGCTACAAAACTTTGTATGGGAGAGTTTTTGGTACAAGAGCAACTTTTAAAAGGGTCAGACACTCAAAAATGTGGATTTTAAAATTTGACCCCAAATAAGGGACACCCTACTGTATGTATGCCTGTTTGTGTGTTAGTTTGTTTGTTTGTTTGTTTGTCTATTTGTCTGTTTGTTTGTCTGTTTGTCTGTTTGTCTGTTTGTCTGTTTGTCTGTTTGTCTGTTTGTCTGTTTGTCTGTTTGTCTGTTTGTCTGTTTGTCTGTTTGTCTGTTTGTCTGTTTGTCTGTTTGTCTGTTTGTCTGTTTGTCTGTTTGTCTGTTTGTCTGTTTGTCTGTTTGTCTGTTTGTCTGTTTGTCTGTTTGTCTGTTTGTCTGTTTGTCTGTTTGTCTGTTTGTCTGTTTGTCTGTTTGTCTGTTTGTCTGTTTGTCTGTTTGTCTGTTTGTCTGTTTGTCTGTTTGTCTGTTTGTCTGTTTGTCTGTTTGTCTGTTTGTCTGTTTGTCTGTTTGTCTGTTTGTCTGTTTGTCTGTTTGTCTGTTTGTCTGTTTGTCTGTTTGTCTGTTTGTCTGTTTGTCTGTTTGTCTGTTTGTCTGTTTGTCTGTTTGTCTGTTTGTCTGTTTGTCTGTTTGTCTGTTTGTCTGTTTGTCTGTTTGTCTGTTTGTCTGTTTGTCTGTTTGTCTGTTTGTCTGTTTGTCTGTTTGTCTGTTTGTCTGTTTGTCTGTTTGTCTGTTTGTCTGTTTGTCTGTTTGTCTGTTTGTCTGTTTGTCTGTTTGTCTGTTTGTCTGTTTGTCTGTTTGTCTGTTTGTCTGTTTGTCTGTTTGTCTGTTTGTCTGTTTGTCTGTTTGTCTGTTTGTCTGTTTGTCTGTTTGTCTGTTTGTCTGTTTGTCTGTTTGTCTGTTTGTCTGTTTGTCTGTTTGTCTGTTTGTCTGTTTGTCTGTTTGTCTGTTTGTCTGTTTGTCTGTTTGTCTGTTTGTCTGTTTGTCTGTTTGTCTGTTTGTCTGTTTGTCTGTTTGTCTGTTTGTCTGTTTGTCTGTTTGTCTGTTTGTCTGTTTGTCTGTTTGTCTGTTTGTCTGTTTGTCTGTTTGTCTGTTTGTCTGTTTGTCTGTTTGTCTGTTTGTCTGTTCGTATGTTCGTCTGCTCGTCTGCTCGTCTGTTCGTCTGTTCGTCTGTTCGTCTGTCTGTCTGTCGGTCCATTTACCTTTTTACTAGCCGCTTTTTTGTAATGGATGCCGGTCTGCGAATTGAAATTAAATCGTCACACTTCGCGGTGCATGGTTACCTCCTCCATTTTGTAAGGGTAAAGTCCTACATAATTTCAATCCAAATTCTCAACATATAGTATTTTATCTCCAGAACTCCAACAGGCATTGATTTTAATCTCAAAAAAACTGCAATGTGGCTAATATTATACCTTACAATTTATTAAACCATCAACGAGGACAGCTGATTTTACTGATATTGTCATCTAAAATTGAAGCCTATTTAAAATGTCTCTCACTACAATGATGTTTTTAATTGAGTTTTAGAAAATTTCAAAAACGAAAAATTTCCCACTCAATAAACTTTGGTTTGGAAATCAGCCAAAGTCTATAGCTTTAGAATTTTACGATGCAAAACAAAAATATATGTTCAGCTGCAAAAATAGTCGAAGCGGTTGCACGTAACTTCTCACCGCGTGCTCGATTGTAGTTTACATAATAATTACTTGTATAGATTTAAGAACTCAAAAAAGTAATTCTGAAATATGGAATTTGATCAAATGAGATTCAGTTACAGTAGTGTTAAGTCTCGGACTGGTTTAAGGGTTGATTATAGCAACGGAGATTAACTTCAATCTTTTAATGAGCAATACATTAGAAGAAAAATATTGGACTTAAGTGCAATGAAATTGGCATAAAATAGATCTAATTTAAATGTAATGCGTTCAAGTTGTAACAGTTGCAATTGTGCTCTAATCGTGGAATCGAACCAACGTGAGTAACAGAGAATATAATCTTTTTCGATCCCAATCCATATTTCTTTTTAGAAAAAGTTGCAAAGAAAAGAAAACAATGATTAAAGAAAAAATATTTTTTAAAGGTTAAAGTAAATTTTTTGCTTAATTTTATTTTTACTTAATGACGTTCCAGCTAGTGCACGTTGTTTAATCGATACCATAACAAAAAGCATTCAAGAAACAATCAGATCAAAAAAATTATTGCTTGGTTTTCTCTCAAAAACTTTTGACAAATCTGAAGACTAACTTTACGGAATTTGAGGTTTCTACAACCGTCCTTTCTAAGATATGACTATTTAGATTTCCTCTTAGAAAGGCTTTTTCCCCGGTAGAAATTTTGCCAGAGTTGCCAACTAAAGTACAAACAAAATTTCAGAAAGTTACTATATGTTACTTTGCAACTCTCAGTAAGTGTTTTCGTCAGTGTAGTTTTCAAAGCAAAGAAAAGAGTGAGGAATTGTAAATTAACTACTTTTCAAGTAAATTCAAGCCAACTTTCTAAACGTTATCCTTTTGTCACAAAACTGACAAAATAGCTACACTGAAGTAAGAGGAAAGTTGTTAACTTTGAACTGCAATATCTTGAAAACGGCAAGACGTAGAAATTTCAAATTTGGTGAGAATTCATTTTAGACTTTTTCCAACATGTGGGTCAATAGTGAAAAACTTGACTTAAATGCCCCTTCGAGCAGGTTGCTTTTAGTTCACAACTGAATAAAGAATATTTGATCTGTCTAGAGTCTTTAAAATGGTCAATGTTAATTTATTAATTCATCAATGTTAACGTATAGAAGCAGAGTCAGTTGTAGCAGAGCAACCTCGGGTGCATTTTAACACTTTGCATTTTGGATTAACATAAACTTTATTCTTTAATTGATTGCACAGTATTATTGTTTACAAGAAAACTGCTGTCGATCCCGAGTCTCAATAAAGAATCAATTACAGTACTTCGTGATTTGACGTGAATCATGCCAGCATAACTTTTCTATGCCTTATAGGCCAATGTACCAGATTCATTAACGTGCTAGCGGTCACAAAATGGTATCCTACACCTTATAAAATTGAATGTAGCCTATACGATAAACCTGCAATTCTTATGAATTATTAATCATGACGAATAGCTGAAGTAAGATAAAACAATTTTTCAGAGATTTTTTTAACTGATTGAATTCTTTAATGCCCAGTTGAATGCAAAAAAATGCGTTGAGTTTCATCTCTGGGAGTTCTTTTTTAATTTTTTTTAACTTAATCTTTGTTTTGGCCATAAACCCTAATGTTCTGTACAAACTACAGTACATGACTGTTTGCAGCAGGCACGTAGCCAGGGAGGCTGGGGGTAGGAGCAGTTGCCCCTTAAAATTTTATTTTGCTTTCCAAAATAAAATTTTCTTGACCGTTTATATTTTAAGATGGAAAGAAAAAGGATTATAGAAATCATTTATATTCAATTGCATTTATATGTGCGTGTGCCTTAACGCAATCCGATTGAAAGTTTGCATTGCGACAACAAATAAATATAAAGCTTCTCCAAACTGCCTGCGCAATACAAAAATGATTAGTCTCAAAACCATGCAATCGTAATTTTTGGCAAAAAATATTGCCCCCCATCAAGTTTTTTGTTTGACCCCCAAAATTTCGGTCTGGCTCTGTGCGTGGTTTGCAAAATGTGATTATTACAATTTTTTAATTACAGTCTTTTGTTTTTTTGCTCATGATTTAGGTGCCTTTTGGAAACACAATTACAGTAAATGAAAGCACTGCATTGTATTTGTAGAGAACTTGCCAGTCTTGGCTGATAACCCGCTTTGGTTTCGGTATCTGAGTTCATGTAGACATAGAAAGGAAGCTTCTTTAGTAATGTACTTACGGAGCCTTACAACCTACAGAACGGGGTGTAGCAACCTACCCATAGATGGGGTAAACTGTGACATTTTTTTTTTGAGTTTTAAAAAATTTTTTTGAGAAATAAGAAAAAATAACGTCATGAAATTATTGCACAACTCACGCCCAAAGCTTTTAGTTTGAATAACCAAAATTTTATTTCCAACGCTCTAAAATTGAATAAATTACAGCAAAAAAAGGAAGTGTTACAAATATTCCTGGTCTCCCCTAAAGACAAGGAATTAAGAGATAGCCTTTCTTTAAAGTTTAGAATTAAAAAGTAATTCAAAATTTTAACAACTTTACAGCTAAGAACTGGTTCGGAACTTTTATCAAATTTTGTATATAAAGTTTTGGCAAAGAGATTGATTTTGAATACAAGAGAATTAAAACTATTAGCAACTTTGCAGCATCAATCGATATATTTGAATTTTTTTTTTTTTGACAGTAAAGCATATTGTAATAAAAAATCGAACGTTTTTGGCCTAAACAGTTAAGCTTTCGTCACGATAACATTATTCTGAATAAAATAAAAATATTTTTACCGCTGGTTATACGTGATTACCAAAGAATTCATTCCAAATAAAATCAATTTATTATGTATTACTACCAAAAACTAACAAAAATTTTAGTGAGTTAATTTATAACAATTAAGCTATGCAGCAGTAAGCAGAGGTATTTTTGTGGTTAGGTAACGTCCGCGTCAAAAAGACACGTTTCAGTGCGGTCGACCAGCTCGGTTGAGCTACTTTCCGGGGTGACTTAATAACCAGTTAATCAGTTAAGACTTCCACTTGTAGCTACGTTGAGGTCTGATGCTACATCATCCTCCTCCCTTTACGCTGGCGACTGCACTTTAACGTCTCCCACCAGCGCAAGGGAGAGCGTCCACCACTCCAACGTCCTGGCGTGCTAGCCACAAAAATACCCCTGCTTACTACTGCATGGCTAAATTGTTATGAATTTACTCACTAAAATTTTTGTGAGTTTTTGGTAGTATTACATCATAAATTGATTTTATTTATAATGAATGCTTTGGGAATTATAATATTTGGTAATCTCCCTTGCGCTAGTCGGAGACGTTAAAGTGTTGTCGACAGCGTAAAGGGAGGGGGATAAATGTAGCGATACACTAAAACGTAGCCACAAGTGGAAGTTTTAACGGATTTACTGGTTATTAACTTTTTTTTATTTTTTTATTTTATTTTATTCGGATACGTTATCTTGACAAGGGCTTAATTGTTTTAGGCCGAAAACTTTTGTTTTTTTATTGCAATATGTTTTACTGTCAAATAAAAAAACTTAAAAAAAAGCAATTGATGTTGCGAAGTTGCTAATGCTTTCGAATTTGCATATTGACTTATCTTATTATGTTCAACGTTTAATAATTACACCGAAAAGTTTTCGATTTATTTTCAATTGTTTTAATTTATTTTCATTTTTTGCAACATAACATGTTCAACTCTTAGTCACGTTCGAAATCGTTCAAAAGGTAATGCCACCTTTGCTTTCTCGTGACGGAAAGATAAAAATTTATCGCTGTAGATTATTGCAGTCATTGCAGAAAGCCTTTTTAAGGGGTTTTAAGATGAGCTTTTCTCACCCTAAAAACCAGTTTAAAAGCATTACGGTACTAAATCATTTATTTGGTCTTCAGCCGATTTAAATCAAAAACAGGTTTCAAAAGCACTGAAAATTTTTTTTATTTTTTCGCCATTTACCTCCCGCCGTAAATTAATCCGCATTCTACCCGATTGCCAATTTGCTAAGAATCAATATTACTGAATCTCTGACTTAAAACATATTATAGTAACGGTATCCATTATATTCTGCAGAAAATGTGCTAAACTCGCTAAATTCATTTAGCACTATATATATGTTTTCGGCTGAAGAAATGCTTTTAATAATTTTGCAAAACTTTTTCATGCTTGTTGTAAAATGACACATCTTTTGTTTGTTAAGTGTATGAACCCAGGTATTCTGCGTCTCTCTGACCACATCTACGCTAAGCTTCTATCTGTTGTTTCTTTTCAAGTGTTTTGTCAGGCTGTGCCACCGCAACAGGTAAGCTGATTGCCCCAATGGAAATAAGGGTGAAGTGTTTTTCCCACGGACGCAATGACACATTGCTAGTTCGAGAATCGAATCAGGGATCAGCAATTTTTTGATCACAAACCCCAGTATCTACCAATTAAGCTATTGCCGCCATGCATAATAGTAACCAAAAATCTTTTATGTTATTTTGCTGATACTGTACGATAGCTATTCTAGTGCTGCGAGGCTCTTATAATTTATTAGGGCTTTAAGCAATAAGTACTGTTAGTATAGCTTCCGTTTCTTGTATACTCTCATTGCAGCATACGTACCTTAGTTGAGAATTTTTTTTAGCTCAGTTTCTTTAACTTTGAGAATTTTAATAGTGCATAAGTGCTACTACATTATAAACTTGCAACTTAATTGACTCCAATTGCGTCGTACGTAGAACGTGCAATGAGCTTCACATTATTTTACGTATAATACGTTAAATTAAGTTTCAGATTTATTAGAGTATTTTAGTAGTGGAATTGCCTTATCAAGCGGTGAAAAATCACTCAGGAGTATTTTCTAATGTGGTTGAGGCGGATCCCGTAAGGTTGAGAATTTGCAGAGTTATGATCTACGACTTGTAAAACAATAAGACACAATCGAGTTTTCAACAGCAGTTACCATCAATTTGGGAGAAGATCTACACATCGTGTAAACCATTAAACAAAATGCCGAAACCCAAAACCATCCACTTTAGCCAGATCTAAGACGCCATTTTGCACTATTAAGAGGCATTCCGAAAAACTACGTTTTGAGTCAAAAGTTTTGCAATGAACAAATAAAAAGTACAGAATAAAAAAGAATTGAAACCTTGGGGTCGTAGTGAAAACGTAGATTTTAAAAACCTCATTCCTACCAACTTTTTCATCATTCGTTCATGCTTATATCACAAACACTTAGCGTGGTAAAACCTAAACGTAAGTTAGCGAAACTTGACGCAAGTTAATTTAGTCCGTTAGCATGTATAAAAACTTTTTAACGAATTAACTAGTTAACGAAAAATCAAAAAAAATTTCTGAAGTTCTTTTGGTGTTCTTGGAATTCCAGAAAAAATTTTTTCTTTGAAATGCCTGGTGTACAACTACACTACAATTTTAGTTAATAAAAAAGTTAGCTTCGTTATTAACGGATTTAACGATTAACGAACTTGTACCCTTCTATGTTTTTTCCAAAATCATTGCCATATCGGGAATCGAACCGCAGTAGCCAGTAGCTTTTCGACCAATAACTCGACGCTCTACCAACTGAACTATCGCTATTGCACTTTGTTATCGATAAACTATTGTTCACAAAAAAAAAAAGAAACCGATTTATGGGCAACCCCATTACTTGTTTTAAATTTTTGTAAAATTTAGTCATTTTAGAACAGATTTTAAAAAATGTATCAGCCTGGGATATAAACTGTTCATAACTCCTACAGTAGCTTGAAAAATGCTAGAGTGGTGAAACATGTATGCACCTGCCACTCCCTGGTTGCGACTCTACCTCTCATGCTTCTTCATTTCAAGCTACTTGCAATGCGACTATTTTTTTTTAAAGCGATAAGGTAGTTTCCGTTTCGAAATTAATCTTAGTAACACGGTTTATGATATTCGCATTGGGATTAATAATGTTTTTGATGACATGTTGATGCTAGATAAATAATATTGCAATCTTTTAGTAATATCACAAAATTACTAAAATAACCTTATTGCCTTCACCCAGAAATGATGCAAACACTAAGCAAAATAAATTAGTATATTTTTTGACCAAACTCTGGTTCTATTAAACAAAAGTTAGTGAAAGCAATTTTGCTTGGTGCAATAACGATTAGAGATGTGCTTGACTGTTACTTTTGAATATCTGCTACTAACTGCTGTTTTGAAAATTTTATCTGTTTCTTTTAACTGTTGCTTTTTATTCGTTAAGTGATAACAGGGTTTTCGCTAGCAGTAGATATGAATTCAACCCACCACCTGGTCACGTTTTTGCCTTCATAGTTAACCCGCTTTACGATGATTATCTCTGCTTGATGGCTTCGAACAAACAACAAATTCTATGAACAACTATTCGAAGAAACCGACAAGACCATTGGATCATTGAAAATTCCTAAGCAGGTGCGGATTCCTCCAACCACCAAGTAGTCATTGCAATGAAAAGTGTACATATCGTCCAATATTTAGCGTCTGACAGTGTCCGGTAACAAGAGGATAAATATGCGCTACAACTGCAATAAATGTCGCAGCAGAGGCGAGCCGTTGGCAACATTATGCCCAATTTGACCGGACCGAAATTTAAAACTCAGACCTCTTTTTTCAGAGTCGAACTCAATATTTCGAAAAAATTGGCCGGTCATAAAACAAAATTACGGAATGTTTAAAAGTGTGTTGTAAACCCTTCTAGATTCTTCAAGTTGAATGCATCAATAACGTGGGTAAACTTTGATCTGCAGATTAATAAAACTTTTGGAGAAAAATTTTGACAAATAGTCAAAAAAATTGCTAAAATGATTACGTAATTCAAAATTAATTTCTCTGTCTCAAACCCCTTTGTTTAGCACCGGTAATCTAAATTTGAGATATTAATAAAAAAAGTAGTCACAATTTAGGTACACTATGCTATCAACACTCATTCGTTCGTGCGTGCGCATGAATCAGGCACTCTGCGTTTGTCTAACCACACCAACGCAGAGCACCATGTTTGCAATTATTTGTCTGGCTGGGCCACCAAAACTAATAGATTGCTTGACCCCCATGGAAAATAAGCTTAAAGTGTCTTACCCAAGGACACAAAACACATTGCCAGTTCAGGAATCAAACCAGGGGTCAGCAGCCTTTAAATCACGAACCTGACCCTTCCAACACTAATTTAAAAACACACTGCAGCTTGAAAACTTTTTATGTATAGGCCTGACATTTAAACAATTTCCGGTTTGAGAAAAAAAAAACAATAATTAGAACTCAAAGACCCAAAAAAATCTGGTATTGAAATTAGTTTGTTTGTTTCAGCCGGTTACTCCAATAAATGAAGTAAATGCTGATAATAGAATCATTCCACATCCACTTCCACCCAATTCCTCCCCTTCTGACGTTTCGGATGCATTACTTATGCCTTCGATTTTGACGAACAACGGATTTTTGATGAATAACAAAATAGCAAAGAGGAACAAACATCTGAATCAAAAACAATCGAATTGGTTGAACTCAACTTGCTACTCACTCTCTGCGACCGAAGCTGAACTAAAGGCAGTAAAATTAAAACGACGCTCCAAGTTCATTAAAAAAGAAATTCACGCGGCCAAAAGTTTAGTCATAGTGGTGGGTGTATTTGCTGTATGCTGGTTCGGTGGTTTCCCCTCCACATTCACAATGCTTTGGTTTATTTCAACCCCTCTATTGAGTATATTCAGCCGATTTGGCTGATGAATTTCGCCATTTTGTTATCCCATGCAAACTTTTAGATTTTTACGCCTTTGATTTGTGAGAAATAAAAAAAGCGTTTCGCAAAATTATAAAGCCAATTAGCGCTAAAGTTGCTGCGTGTATTTAGGAATGGCTTATTTACGTCAAAATTAAGCCAAACTGACGTCATTATTGACACACAAACGTCTATACTTCCGCGATGTACTTTTGCTTTAGAATTTATTTTAAACAAGCAAAATTCAAGATCAGAATAAGCATCAAATTATCGAAGTGCGTAACAAGCTCAAACGAGTTGAGTGAGGTCCATTTCCACGTCATTGCGTCAAAAGTTACGATACATCATAAGTTTATGATTTCAAGCTTTTAACTACAAAACAAAACCAAAGGTTCTACAAACATCAAATTAAATCTTTCATTATATTCGGTGTATTACGTGTAGCGACTTTGCCGGATCCATTTCCGCGTTATTACGTCTAGGCAACACTGGTCGTTTTGACGAAATTCAACTCGAGCCTATGGCAACACTCTCTCCGGTTTCACCGACCCGAGATTTGAGTCTCACACTTGTCGCTTCAGAGATGAACGCGTTACTTTTTGACCAACTGGCCGTTTAATTACTTGAAATTAAAGCGTTTTAATAAAGTCAAAAATTTACAAAATACAATATTGCACTAAATTGCACTAAAATAAGATTGCACTAAAATAGCAGAAATTTAGACGGTTTCAAACCAGAGGCAAGCATAAGCAAACACAGACTAAAATAGCTTTTGCCAGAGGTAAGTATAGTATACCTACGATTTACACGCTCATAGGAAATCAAACTCGTAAATCTTTACTGACATCTTTTTCCTGCATCATCTCCAAGTTCAATTTGGGGATAAAAAACCAAAAAAAAGCAGTTAATATAATTTCCGTAAATATCATGAAAAAGGTTACTTCTTTACTGCAAGAAACCGCTAAATATTGGCTGTTTTTGTAGTTACAGCCGCAGAAGAACTAAAAGCCAAAAAGATGAAATATTGAAGATCTTGTTAGCAGCAAAAAAAAAACACAAATGCACAATCTGAAAAAAAGCAAGCATTTGCATGCACTTCTAAATTAGCAACGCGAAGAGAATCGAAAGTCCACCATCAGAGACCG
This sequence comes from Trididemnum nubilum, assembly GCA_963965965.1. NCBI lineage: Eukaryota > Metazoa > Chordata > Ascidiacea > Aplousobranchia > Didemnidae > Trididemnum > Trididemnum nubilum. Next base: position 84,134 of record CAWYPQ010000495.1, read on the forward strand.
AGACTAACAATATATTACTTTTTCTTTTGCCTTCTACAGTAGTGCATCTATGTACTGTAGTGCTGTTGTAGCACAGCTGGTTTGATAAGCAGCTAATCTTAAATTTTCAAAAAATGCAAACCACCGTTTAGTGAATATTTTTGGCACCATACAGCACAAAACAAACTAAGCAAAATTTCAATAACAAAATGGCATCTTCAATATACTTGCAAAATCATGCCAGAGGCGTGTAACGAGTTTGTTGGGTCAACCTCCAAAACATTTATGCAGGCAACACCACGTTTCACAGTTATGTCTCGCAGTTACGAGCCCTTGACTGTGTTGTGTCCAATTAGATCAACCGGTAATCAAACCTAAGGGGGCCAAAATACCAGTTCAAAAGACAAGTGTGCTATATTTAATTACAATAATTATAGTTTGTTCTTTTGTATAGTTTAACACTCATTATCAGAAAAATTTGAGCAATATTGTTTCCTAATAATAAAGCAGCGCAATTACATATCTGTTTCTGCAATGAAAAATACTTGATTACGAACCGTTATTGTTAGAATTACGTAACAGCAGCTACCTCTTGAAAACCAATAAGAACAAAACCTATAATTTCAACTTGTCAACAAATGTAATCAAATTTTATACCTGATATAAAGGATGAAAAAGCACTCAATGCCTTTTAAAACACCACAGCGTTTTTTATTTTTTAAATTTTTATACTTGATGTTTGATTTTACAATAATACTTAAAAGTGGAAAAAATTTCATATTTTTTTGAAAAACAAATAACCCGAAATATAATGCATTTAGCTGATGCATACGACAGTGTGGCCAAAAAGGAAACAATTATCTACAGAGTCAGCGACTTGATAAACACACAGAGAGTGCAATGTTATAAGTAAAATGGTACACAATTAGTGCACTAAAACGAAATCACGGAATGTTGAAAGGCAAACTCGGCCAACACTGTGCGTAAAATCGTGAGCGTACAAACATAATATTCTTAGTTTATTTTAACGACCTGGTTGCTTGTTGTCATATTGCATATCTATGATCTTGTCATCGGACAGCGTCAGGCGCTAACTATTGGATGATCAGCACACTTTTCTTTGCATTGACCTCTTTGGTAAAAGTTTGTACGCTGGTAAGGCGATATGCCGGGCGTACCGATTTTCTGTTTAAATTAAACTAAGTTTTGGAAAAATTGATAAAGACAAGACTTACATCCTTTTTGGAAAAACACAGCATTTTATATCCAAAGCAATACGGATTTCGCACAAAGCATTCCACTACACATGCTGTATTAGATATTACTACTAGTTTATTTGACATTAATGATAAAATTTTTTCATGCCTCGTCATGCTAGATCTCCGCAAAGCATTTGACACTGTATCACATGAACGACTTCTTTTAAAATTAGAGCATTATGGGATAAGGGGAACAGCGCTTGCACTACTTAAAATTTATTTAACAAACCGTATGCAATTTGTCAACATAGAGGGTTTTAGTTCTAGTTTAAAAGAAATATCAGTAGGAGTACCACAGGGTTCAATATTAGGACCGCTATTGTACATCATATATGTGAATGACTTTCAGTATACAGTCGAATGCACGCCAAGGTTATATGCAGACGACACGTGTCTATTGATTCAAAAAAGTAATCTAGACGATTTACAAACTGCTGTTGACGCTGAAATGGACAAAATTTCAAATTGGATGGTTGTAAATAAACTAACAATAAACCCGAAAAAATCTTTTATTCTAACAATTCAACCATCAATAAAAGGCACTCCTATACACGTTCATGCTAACATTAATGGACATCAAATTAATTCTACTGATAAGGTGATATATTTAGGAATTGTTTTAGACCAATATCTGAATTTTAAACCACATATTGAAAAGGTTACAAAACAAATTGTGAGAGCAACAGGTATATTATGGAGAGTGGGAAGGTTTCTGCCAGTGGAGTCAATGACTACTTTATATCACGCATTAATCCAACCTCATCTACTGTATGGATTGGCAATTTGGGGTTCCCCAGTTTTTTGTGATGCACAAAAGCAACTACAAATACTGCAAAATAATGCTGTAAGAGCCATAGTTGGAAGTAGAAAATATCATCATGTTTCCTCCTCTTACAAAAATCTTAAGATCCTAAAAATTCACGATTTATGTAAATTAGAGATTGCAACTTTGATGCATAAATATGATAATTCAAAACTTCCTTCAGCTTTCGACGGCCATTTTGTGAAATCATCTAATATTCATCGTTATTCAACCAGGAGTAATCAAAATCACACATATTACATTCCCAAATTTAGATTGGTCAGGCTTCAAAAATCATTTAGATATACAGGTGTAAAAATTTGGAACAACATTGAAAAAGAAATAAAACTACAAACGATAAGCAAATTCTGTAAAAATTATGAAAACTTTCTGTTTCAAGAATATTAAATTAAACTCTAGATGCTTTGCTCATACTGATAGAAACATAAACTAATTGATTCTAATTCAAAATATTTAATTTAATTTTTTACTAAGGAGCTGTTTGACTCGAAGACCTTTGCGGTCACTTCCAGCTTCTTGTTAACAAATATTATAAAAATCACATCTAAAATATTGCGTTTTACTTATCATTTTTTAATTTTCCATTTACTGTATGCCGCATTGCATGCGTTTAGTTTTTTGTGTTTATAATGGTTAACAATAAACCTCTGTCTGTCTGTCTGTCTAAACTAAAGATACGCTAAAAAAACACAGCCATTCACGACAGCGTTCTTACTTAAACAAAGCTTGAACTCGAACAAACTTAACTTCAACAGGCTGAATATATCCTTAGGTTAGGTAAAGCAAATGATCGCCGATGCAAAGAGAAAGAGATACGTACTTCCTTAAACAGCAGTACATTTTTTCTTTATTAGAGATGACATAGCTTTTCCGTTAGTTGAGTTCTCCCACATTTTATTTTACCTACGCAACGTAAATGCTAATTTATGAGTAAATACGTAGTGGTGAATTATTGACTCTCAACAAAGAAAAACATCAATAAAAAATAAACAAAAAACACCTCTATAGAAAGCTTTTTGCACAGTATTTGAACGTCTACACCTACAGTACTGTAAAACTCAATCCAAAGTCCTTTTGTTTTTGGTTAAATCGGAATAAAATTTACTGTAACTTGAAAATAATCATACCTCATTAGTTTGGAAAGCTTTGTGTGAATAATATGTATTGTGTGATCTACGTAAAACACAGCTAAGAAGACTTTTTTAATTGTTGCTACAAAATGCCGACCTGTTGAAAATTTTACACTTTAAATGTTTTAAATTCGATGTTATAAGGCCCGGTTTGCAACGGCCTAAAGTCGTTGGGCTTCGAAAGTATACCGTTAGTTTATTACTTTGTTTTAAACGGTAATTCGGTACGCATGGGACACCGTCTTACCAACGGAAAAGCTACCAGTTGGTAAAAACAAATTAAGAAATAATGATAAGCTTGTACGACGGCGACTTTACGCACAGTTTAGACTGGGCTTAAACAACAAAAAATCTGTTATTTTCTCAATTATTTTTGCCCGGCCTGAGTTTTTGACTCACCTTTTACATAAAAATATTGCATCTCAAGCCCCAGCAATTCACTATATTTGAATGGTATAAAAAGCTCTTTAATTAAAGTGTTCAACCTTGCATGACCACTGAGCTGTCTGCAACCGGCATTATTATTAGTAATGACGTTTCAGAAGTTCAAGTTTTAAAAACTAAAACCAACTTTCAATTTAGCATCGGACTATTTTTGCTAAAGGAAATATACAGCAAATATTTGTCAATATAATATACTGTAGTACCCAAACAAAAAAACATTGAAAGAACATTATCATTTACAGTAAAAACTAATATTCTTTATCAAAAACGAATTTAGAAGGATAAAAGTTAGAACTCAAGGTCCAACGAGTTCAAAAGATTTCCTCAAAAAGTATCGTCTTTGAGCCGCTTGCACAGTGGTATTGATAGACTTACAAAGTAAGCCGTTTGATTACTTGAGTTGGTAAAACTTGTGCCACACACGAAACGTGAGCAAGGCTTTATAGGCTCTGCATTTAATTGCATGCAAAAGTAAGCCTCGAGGATTTACATTCATCATTAAACAATGAGACTGTAAAACCAGGGGCCAACTGTTGCTATTGCAAGCAGCCACTGATTTTTGGCGCATATTGCATCATTATCCCTACACTCTAATGCTACCTATTTGCGCCGTCCTGTGACGTTGGTTTTCGTTTGAGATTAATTGCTGATTGACTCATCAAAATATCTCCAAAATGCGACGTAAAAAAAAAAAAATTCCTTAGGCCATTGTCGTCGCAAAGAAATTGTGATGACGCAATTTCAATCCAAGCCAGCGACAAAATGTCCTTGAAATCTGTTTCATAACGTAAAGAAAGTACTTACGAAAATTGAAATCAACGCTTCAATTAGGAATACACACTTTCCACAACACCCCCTGATGACTGCAGAGAGCTGTAGGTATTATTTAGTTTCGGGTTTCCTTGTATGGATTGTGCTGCTGGAAGATTTGACTCTGCATGTTGGCTAGAATCTACAATTTTGTATACATTTGGATCAGCTCGCATTGCAATTTCGTACGAATTCAAAATATCCGGTGTCTAAATTACATACAAATCTTGGTCGGACACTTGCTCAAACTTTTGTGCTTTAGAGTCATCTATTTGTGCAATGCCATAGGCAACTGGTACTTCTACCAGCTCGTCCTCCAGCCTGTTTTGTTCAGTTGATTTTAAATCTCTTAAAGAACAGTTATTTGCGCTGGTTGTCTGGCTGGCAAGTTGGTATGCTTCAGCAGAGTTTTGCTGGCTGAATTCAAACGGTCAAGAAACATTATCTAAAAGTTCTTCTGTCTCGACTCTGGCATTTGCAAATTCGTAAGGAGAAGTTTGGTTTTGATGCGCGATGTCAATTTGTGGAAAATGCGTTGATTTTTGACGACGATATCTCACAATAACAAGCAAAATGCAAAGAATAACAATCAACGCGACAGCCATTCCAATGCCAACGTAAAGGCCCACGTTATTTGATTTACTGGTTCCTGGTGAAGCCTGAGGTTCGCAATCATTAGAAAAACTATTGTTGATGCATTTTTGTTTCATAACTGCTGACTCATTGCCATCGGAACACAATCGAACAATAATAGCTTCACGTCCATTATCATACAAACACTGTCTGGCTCTAACTCGCTCTCCTACAGTGTTGCAACCTGTTGTAACGCAAGGTTCTTCAATCCAACTGCCCCAGTAATGATTGCAGTCATTCTCGTCCACAGCGTCACCAGAGGCATCGCAATATATTTGCTCCAACGCGTCACCATCGCAATCCATACATGTTCTTTTACGAATAATAAGGGATGATGCTTCACAAGTGGATGTCTCGATCCAATTTGTCCAATAAAGTTTGTCACAATTTTTCTTCAAGTACGAAAATTCACTCACTAATTTTTTATTTTCCCATGAATACCATGTCAAATAGCGAGTTTCCTCTTTTATTTTCATTTTCAACCGAATGTGATCGCCACGTGCTGGTTGCTTGTTGCAATTGTCCGTGACTCGACCAACAAACCGTTGATAGTTATAGTAATAGTTGTTGTAATAATCATCGGTTCGTGTCGCATTTACTGACCAATTCGTTTTAAACTGAACAGTGTAATTGGAAAAACACAGATAAATAATTGTTCTATTAAGCGTAAATTTAACCTCATAATCTGAATATTCAATTTTATACAACCCCGTGGCATCATCTTCAATATTTTTGTATAAAGTCCAAGTTGTTGTTGGGCAAGTGAGTTTAGTAGCAGATGTGATCAAAAATATACACAAAAGCAAAATTTTTGTAAACATTTTGCAAATTTTTACTATCTTTGTTACAGAAGTAAAATACTCTACAAAGATCAATTTCTGATTGCTAAGTCAAAAAGTTGAACTCACAAATTTTCAAAATTAATCTTTAAAAAGCTTTCAATTCACGAAGAAGCAACAGTGGCGTTTTTATTTTGGACGAATTGTACTCATACTCTTGGAGTGGACGTCTTATCCGAGTACAAATTTTAACATTGTCAAAACATGGAAAATTCAGTGACATTGAAATCGAATACTCGTAAAAGATATAAAGTAAAAAATTTAAATTTGAGATAGACAATTTTTTTAGACTTGCATTGTTAACGTAGTAAAAGCTAAAAAAATGCTACCATTATGATTTAAGATTTACTGCATGACTAAATCCAACGAATAATGTGATGGGCAAAACTTGACTACACACAAAATAGCAGTCGGACTTGCAATGCACTGAGTTCAAGTTTTTGCTAGTTTGCTGTCGTTGGCAATAGTTTGCATCAATTTTCAAACAGTCGCGTGTGATTGATGCTTTTCTATATAATACCACTACGAAGCTAATTTTTAGCTTTTATTTCGTTTTTTGGTGGTTTGATTACGTCTTTTTTAAGCGTGGAACTACTTTTATAAGTTATTATTTTATTTTTATGAGTGCAGCGTGAAGTTTGAAAAAATCAGTATTAAAACAAAAATTGCGAGGGAAACACCATTTAAAAGGTACGTTACAAAAGCAATCAAACAAACATCAAAATTCACAGAAGACATTACTAAAAGCAGACAAAAAAAAAAAGGAAATTACCAACAGCTATTTTGTCTAATTTAAGGCTCGTCAGTTAGGCCTAGCAGGGTCAAATGATAAATATTACGATGATAAAACTTTCAAAAAAAAAAAAAAAATTCACCAAGAAAAGGGTTAAATATTTGCAGATCAAGTTCTGTCCCAAAACAATCTTTACCCAACAAATTATGCTAAATAATTAATTCTTTCTAACTGAGATTGTTACCGAACAAAACTTTAGGTCTCAGTATGCTAAACTCACTAAAATCTTTACCATTTGAAGCTAGGTATAGGTTATTAATCTCAGTGATATCCTTACCAAATAAAGATAGGCTGTATATCACAAATTTAACTGATGTCTCTTCCGAATACACCTAAGCTACAGGTTACTAAATACATAAACTGTCAAGCTGACTTACTAAAACTGGCTACGATTTACAACAACTATACCTTTACTGAACCAAAACCACAACGCAGATTTCAACAACTAAACTGGCAGAACTGATTATTTCATGAACTAAGGCTTCTAATTAATAACCAAAATCTAAAACGCCTAATCTTTCAAACTGTTTATGAACTAGAGCTGTTGATTAATTTATGAACTAGTGCTGTTGAAAACTGTTAATGAACTAGTGCTTTTAAGCATGCAATTGATAATTTCTTTTTTTTTTCTCTCTGCTTTTAGTAATGTCTTCTGTGAATTTTGATGTTTGTTTGATTGTTTTCGTAATGTACCTTTTAAATGGTGTTTCCCTCGCAATTTTTGTTTCAATACGTGATTACTGCACTTTTCTCAACTTGGATGGATTTCCTACTGCTGCAACTTTTTTGTCCCTTTTTTTAAATATTAATATTGCTTTTAGATCCTGATGAGGGCTGAATGTTAGATGCCAAAAACGTTCGGCAACTGTTATAAATTAATAAATAAGCAATCTAATGCTTCTCACCAGCTTCGCTGTGGCAATTCAAAGGAAAAACGTTTTTTCATTTGATATAAAAACAAGCTAAAAAACTGACCTAAAAATTTACGTAGCAAAATTTTCTTTTTATGAATAGAGAATGTAAATAAATTCAACCTAATAGAGCAAGTCACTAATTCTAACAAGACCGCCAACAAGTTTCAAAGTAATCAGCTATCATTCAGTATCAACTTTTGAACTCAGAAACTGGGGAGCGAAACACGTTCACCTGCCCCGCCCTGATTGCGGTTCTGCGTTGCATATTACGTATAGTTCTTCCCATCTAGTTACTGACAATCACAATTTTTAATGCCTCGATAGTCTGTTTCACCCATATGGAATCTTTGGGGGCTAAAATTTAATAGAGCCTCATTCAAATAGAATCTCATTATACAGTCGTGGCCATAATAATAGGAACAACTTGCAAAATTCCTATTTTTTCATGTGATCTCGTTTTGGGGTGTAAATTTGACGGTCGCAATCAAATGAAAGTAATGTAGTGCATTGTTCTACCTCTGTAGTAGATAGTTTGCCTGGCACCAGCTTAGCAGTATGAAACTAAAGTTATTTAACGGAGAATTTTTAGAAATTTGTATTAAGTGTCACAAACTGGCTGAAAAAGGGCACTTTTTGATAAGTTTCAAGCTCGAGTGGTCGTTATCGACTATGAAAGAATATACAAAATTCGAAATAAACTGACGTATGAACTGTTGCAAGAAAGCAGTCCATAATTCCGTTAAAAAATTTTAATGAAACTATCCGTATGTATAGGCTATAAACCAGGAAAGATATAAAAAATTGTACTCCCTGAAATGATTTCGCAATCAAACGAGCTGCAACTTGATCCTAGATGAATTCTGCGAAGAAAATGCTCCTGCATTTCTTAGAAATGAAGTATGATACAAGATGACATATACTTTATTTTCTAATAGGATTGAACTTGGTTTTTGAGGTGAATTTATCTAGAATTAAGCTCATGTTCGTTTGATGGCGAAATCATTTCAAGGGATACAATTTTTCCTGATTTTGTAGCCTCTATATAGGGCTAGTTTCATTAAATTTCCTAATGGAATTATGGACTGCTTTTTTACAACAGTTCATACGTTTGGCAATTTCGCGTTGTGTGTTTCCTTCGTGGTAATAAATGACCATTTAAGCCAAATATTCTTCTAAAAATGTCCTTTTTTGAGCCATTTTGTGACCCTGCAAAGAAGCAAAAACCCTTGGAAACTCGCGGTTAATAACATTAGTTTCAAGCTGCTAAGCTGGTCTGCTAGTGACAGAAAAACTATCTGCTACGGAAGTAGAACAATGTGCTGCACATTTTCATTTGATTGCAATGGTCATATTTAAGCTCAAAAACAAAATTACATAAAAAAATTAGTCGGCTTCTTGGTCGAACGGTTTAAAGCGTCATTTTAGCGGACTCTGGTTCAACTCGTAACCTCGTCATGTAGTTGCATCCTTGGATAAGGCACTTTACGATGCTTATCATTCTCTGCTTCGTGGATTCAAACAAGTAGCAAATTCAATGGACAAGAATTCAAAGAAATCCACAAAAACATTGGATCATCGGAAACTCCAAAGCAGGATGGCGATTCTTCCAAACACTAAGTGGTGTGCGGATTCATCCAATAGCTCGGCGCATAATGCTGTCTTATTGCAGGAATATTAAACATGCAACTACAACAACAACAAATATGTTTTTTTGCAATGTAGTTCTATTATTATGACCACGACTGTTAAGAAGTTCTTTTTAAGTTATTTGGTTGGTAACTATTGTTTATGACGCAATGCGCTTTAGGATAGTTTTCGTTTTTAAATTAATTTTGGTAACGCGGTGTAGTATTCGTATTAAGAGTAAGTTCTTGATGATATGCTGATCTTAATTAGCAAATTTTTCAGTAAAACTACAAAAATAAGAAAATAACTTCTCCGCCCAAAAACTTGAAACACTGCAATACGTCAAAGAACTAGTTCTGAATTCACATAATAGCCCTGCGCATCTTAAATTGATTAAATTTGTCTGCTTTCGTTTTACAAAATTATTTTTTTAACAAAAATTAGATAAAACAATTTTTATTGAGGTACAAGCTACACATTACCCACACACACGCGCTAACTAACTCTTAAAAAATAAGCTGATCAATCTTGTTGAAGGTATGCTATTACTGAAAAATAACTCATTTTCAAATGCTGGTACTTTTTTAGAATTTTTTGAAATCATTACATGGTTAAGCAGCATTACTTTACGTTTTGCACAATTTTTTTGAATTTAATAAGTTGCTGTTGTAATATAACAATATGCTATTAGAATGCAGAAGTATTTTAATTAATCTGGCACGTAATGCAGTAACATGGCCGTTTTATCAAACAAATAATAGTTTAAAGTTAAGTTTGTTTGGTAGAACGCAAACAATTATTGCAGATTTTTCCAAGCAAAGTTTTAGGTCAGGCTGGGCTTTTCAGGTCAAATCGGGCTTTAATTGACAAAATATCGGTCTTAATTCGAGCCTAAGACGTGCTTTTTGTCTTAGGTGCACAAAAATATAATCAAAATAACTTGGCAACATTGCTGATGAAGACTTCATTTAAGTTTTTTTGGGCATGATTTGGGCTTCAAATTAGTTTTCGGGTTCGGACCTGGTTTAATCCGCCCATTTACAACTCTGATTATTACACAATTGTTGCTATTATGTCACTATTTATTAGCAATGTCCCGTTTTATTTTAATTTTATACGAGCAATAACCGTATGCATTTTTTAAATCTAACCTAATTTTCGTTTTTTTGGGGGCTTAGTTTTAGCTTCAAATCACTTTTCGGTTTGGGCCGGTTCGGGCGTATGTTTTTGGGTTCTGGCCTGTTAGCACTTGTTGGCCCGTTTACAACTCTGCTTCAAAATCAAGGGAATCATTTTTAAACATATTTTATCAAAACTTATTACATGTGCGAGAAGTTACAGAACACAAACTAACAAACTTCCTCAACTCCGCTCCTCTGCGGTTACATAAAACAGGAAACAGAATTACGACTAAATATGCAGCAGCCTTGCTTTAAAAGTTGCAAAGTTGCTATTGTTACGTTTCCTTTTCCAAGCCATTTTATACGTACTAACATAAAAATTAAGCAAAAAAGCCTTATTGTACTAAGATTGCAAACTAAACAACAATGATATTGTTGTACGTCTACATACTAAACAGTTCTTGTTCAACAAAACATGTATAGCGTACATTTTCTGTTCATACTAGCTGCATTTCCTCGTCGGCAGCGTGGCCAAGAGGTTAAAGGAGTCGTTTTTACGACAACTCTAATCGCATAATCTGGGTTCAACCTGAACCCTAGCCACGTTGTTGCGTCCTTGGATAAGACGCTTTACGATAACTATCTCTTCTTGGTGGCTTCGACCAAGCTACAAATTCAGTGGACAAGAATTCGAAGAAATCTACAGAAACATTGGATCTCAGCAAACTCTTGGAGCAAATTCTTCCAACAACGAAGTAGCCATTGCAATAAAACAAGCGTGGATCGTCCAATATTTAGCGTCTGACGCTGTCTGGTGACAGGAGGATAAATATGCGGTACAACAACAACAAAGATTTTTTTTCAATTGTTTTTCACCTCAAACCTGGTAAAAATTGTGGTATTTCTGAACCTGAAACTACATAATTGAGTTTCATTTTTTCTCAAACGCTTGCTGTGCTATATACATTTGAAGGGTTTAGAACTAAAAATGACTAAGTCACAAAATAACTGTTTTGAGTTAGAAGCATTTTAAAGTTTTTAATTAAAGATTTAAATACTGCGCAATCACATTTATTATGTTTTGACTGGTTTTTAATGTTGGTATTGGTTGCTGAAAAGATATTTTCAACAATAATTATACGATCGACTTTTATAAAAAAATTTAATAAGCAAATAACTTTTGGACTTAGTCATTTTGTCCCAAATTGTGGACTTGGCCATTTTTAGCAATAAAATTAAGTACTTGGAGTACAAAGTGATAGAGCACTTTTCATAGATTTCTCAAACAACAGTCAATTTTAATTTAAATGCTTGCCAGCAGGATTTTTACGATTGGAAAAAAGTCGGGACAAGGGTGCAGGACCGGAATTGAGGGAGAAGTATCCAGCGACTCAGATTTTGTTGAAGGCCCCAACGACCAACGTAGAGAGTTTTTTGGGTTTTGTAGATTACTTTTTTGTGAGACCCAGAAGTTATGGGGGCGCTGGAACCCCTTATTGTTCCTTTTTCATCTGGCTCTGCTACGACGGTTGAACAAACTTATCACTAGTTGGAACGACCGACGCTCGCGTCGCGTGTTTCTTTGTTTTTACTTGGCCATTTTCAAACTAATGAAGCAAAGTTGGAGACTTATGCTTATATCCATAGGTGGGCACAAGTCCGTTAATCGTTAATCCGTTAATAACGAAGCGAACTTTTTCATTAACTCGTTAATCCGTTAAAAAGTTTCTTCATGTTAACGGACTAAATTAACTTCCGTTAAGTACTGTTAACTTCCGTTAAGGTTTTTATCGTTAATATCTTGCACCATTCATTCATCGTACCGGTACAAACCAGTGTGCTGTGGTAACAGTTGTTGCGTATTAGCACCAGTTTTACGGAAGAGAGCAAAGAAAGGAGCTCTTTTTTGTGGCAAATGATAAGCTGCAGCCTCATAGGTCCACTAATTATCGCTGATCACAATTTCTGAAGATTTTCCGATCGCAGCTTTGTTAGTGCATTTGAACTTATTTTTATCTTGAAATTAGATTAGACTGTAAAATGTAACTTTCAAAACACAAAAAGACCACCATAGCAATAAATATTTCCTTACAATCAGCTCAACAGCGTCAATATGTGTTCTAGAAGCGAGTGAATATAAAACGAAATGTAAATTACACGCAAAATATTAACGAATTAACGGACTTTATAACTTCCTTTAATTGAAGCTGAAAATAACGGATTAACGTTAACGGAGGTGTGAAGTTTGTTAACGGACTAGTGGTTAACGAAGCTAACGTTTTGCATTAACTCGCCCACCTATGCTTGCTTAAATCTCAAAAACGGTTAGGTCAAGCTACATGAAATTTTGACAGCAGTTCGAAATCAATAAGTTGTATCTTTGTATCAAATTTTGAGGCTATAAGTCACATGACTTTGGTTTTAGGACCCAAAAACCGCCACAAATATTAGGCATAAAAAGCGATTTCTTTCAAAGACGGCTTAAGCACGGCAAAAGTTTTTTTTACATGGTTGCATGTCTTGAGATACCCTTTTATCCTTACCAACCACTTTTGACCGCGATGAGGTTTTTCTATTTTTTGTTGTTTTTTTTTCTTTTTTTTTTTTTTTTCTTCCTAAGTCTTGTACGCTCTTAGTCTCCTAAACTACAAAACATTGAAACTTAATTTTTGTTTAAAGTTATTAAGCTGCAAACGCAATTTTGTCTCCCAAAATTTTTTGGGCCACTTTCCTGAAAACCCCCCCAAAATTAATTTTTGTACGGCTTAAGCTAGGGTTCCAGTTTTTTTTATACCAGTAGATATTTAACAGACAAATATTTTGATCTAGTTTGAAGGTAGTACCCCCAAAACCCCTCCAAATCGACCACTAAAAAATCAATTTTTTGAACGGGGTAAGCTAAAGTGCCAGTTTTTTTTTTTTTGTTGATATCAGTACTCAGTAGCTATGTAATAGGCAAATAGTTTGACATAGTTTGGGGGTGCCACCCCACAGAGACCTCCCCGAAATCAATTTTTTGAAAAGCTTAACTTAAGATGCCAGTTTTTTTTTTATATATCAGGAGACATTTAACAAACAACTATTTTGATATAGTTTGGGGGTACCACCTACTCTAAAATACCCCCCCAAATGGACACCCTAAAATTCAGTTTTTTTAAGCAGATTAATCTAGAGTGCCAGTTTTTTTTATCAGTAGATATTTAAGAAAAAAATATTTTGATACAGTTTGGGGGTACCACCCCCCAAATGAACCCTCCCAAAAAAACAGTTTTTTAAATGACTTAACTTACGGCGCTAATTTTTTTTAAATATCAGTTACCACAACATTTAAGTGACAAATATTTTGACATAATATTGGGTTACCATCCCCCTCCCCAGGAAACTCCTCCTCAAATGGACCCCAAAAATCAAAAAAATCATGTTTTGAACAGTTTAAGATAAGTTGGAAATATTTCTTTGTGATGTTAGTAGATGTTTAAAAAACTAATATTTTGACTTAGTTTGGGGGTACCATCTCGCGGAAACCTCCCAAATGGACCCTTCAAAGTCAATTTTTCGATTGGTTTAAGCTAGGGCGCTAGTTTTTTGATATAGTAGATATTTGCGGCAATCCTCTAAGCTCTCATCTAGTTTTTTTAAATTTCTTATTCTAGATCAAATGGTAATCCAATCACTTTATCAATTCTCTTTCAGCTTTGACTATGTGGATAGCTGAAAAAGCTCTGGCATAGTAATGAGCAAGATTTTCAAACATTGGAGGTTTTTCTGTCCCACCCTGTTCTACAAATTCTGTATTTTCAAAAAATGGGGTTGTACTGACACCTTATAAGATTTACTATTACTTATGCTGCCGCAATTGTTTATGTGACTAAGAATAGGAAACCTGAAAAACTTTCATTCTAACCGGTAATAGAATACTCAATACTGTTAGGCTTAAACAGCAAACCATTTTTTATCAACCGTACCGTAGGCTTTAGGCCTACACATCCCTACTCTAACTAGAAAAACTGATCAGGTAGACACAACCTCATGTTTGTAACAAAATTTAACAAACTACACTACACTTTGCTCTTATACGAGAAATCGCCGCAGCCCACTTGCGCGTTTGTGCAACAACCTATCTTCCTGACTTGTGTGTAATTTCTTGATGACTAAGCACAAACTGCTGCTTAGTCATTAGGGTGGAGCACCAAACTATGGGCAAAAATCAACTTTCTTAAATCAAATTCTCCCATGCACCATGCGGTAGCCACCACCCTATAACTTATAAATATCAAATATCTTTCAAATTATCCAACTCTAGGTACTGCCCCAATCGATGGGAAAATTGCAAAACAAGGCTAAAATTGCCTATTTTGCAGTTATTTCGAAATATTAGTGATAGGTGAACGAATAAATCAACATTATCCGCTTTACACGCTGTTTGCTGAATCGTTGTAGCAAAGAAATAGATAAGTGTATCTATATGTCCAACGGAATGTGAATAAATAAATCCTTAGCCATCACTTTGCTACGAAATGCTCTGAAATCAAAATCTGAAGCATATTTTCTTCACGTGCAGAAAATATACTTTTGGTCTATTGTTAATCTATGACGTGACAAAACCCAAAATGCGTCTTCGTTATGACGCATCCTTTTACCCATTATGTGTGGTAGCAATCTAGCAGAGACTCAGAAGAGCAGGCTTACTACAGATACTGAAATAGAAGGTAGCAGCTCGCCTACTAACCTGTAGTCTAATCGTTAGTAGAGTCACCAGTGAAGATGCAATAGTGTAGATAGAGCAGGAGAACACCATAGCAGTTTAGCAGCGTTCACAATCTTTGCAGTTACTCCTAGTTTAAAGATACAGCTTATATGGCTACGGCAATCACGTTATATGGCATTATATTATATGGCTACTGTAGGCTGTGTTTCCAAGTTCAGAATTAAATAAGCGTTGAGCCAATCAGCGTTTTACCCGAGCTTCAAACTCAACAAAGATTTGTTGATCTTAGCAGGCTATTTTAGCGTAAGATCACAGCTGCATTTCTTTGACACCAATCCAGACTATAGAGTTTATAGTTTAGACCTAATACTAGTCAAGTGTTAGGTCCAGTCATGAAAGGATGATCAAGCCAGGGTACAGTTGTAACTAGCCACGGTATAATTTTGAAGGGGCTTAAGTACTGTAAGTTGCATAACCAGTACTTTTCGGTGGGATTATTTTTTAATATGCTAGCTATCACAACAAAGGAGAGCAAGGGCAACCCTTATCACAGCAAAGGAGAGCAAGGGCAATCCTTTGCTGCTTCGAACTTTTTTCATATTAGAGCAAAATAGAGAGTTTTTTGTGTATTGCTACCCCCTAACGAAAGCAGCTCGAGTTTTCAATCAGTAAACAAATTTAGCCTAGTTGTATTTACAGATATTTACTACAGTTCTTTTTTAACAACCTGTAGGGAGAGACAGTGCTCTAATTGTCCACTTTGTCACTGAAAGTACCATCCAGCACAACAGCAATGTATCTTTATTCATTGCTCTCTTTTTTTTTAGAATTTTGACTCTTTGTCATAAAACTGTTTTGCATCTATATTATCGGTATTGCCGGTTAAAATTAGCCAAAACAAAAGCATAAAAATGGCAACAAGAAGTAGCGATAATTATCCTGTATTTGGCTATCCAAAAGAGTTCAATGGCAGAAATTTGCCTACTTATCATGATATAATGAGTTACTATTTGCTTGTGCGAGATAACGTCAAAAAGAATTCCGATAAAAAATCTGTCTCAGCCCAAACAGTTTGTGAAAAGTTAATTGATGTATGGAATTATGCAAGTATTCCCGTAATGTCCAAGCATAAAATTTGTGAAAAAATAACTCGGTATTATGACTCGTATAGAAATTTGATGAAGCCATACAAAGATCGCTCTCACACCAACAATTATCAGAAGAAATTAAAAGATTTCGAAACAAATGCTCAAGTGCTTTTTGATATAGCTGCCTGTCGATGCACCAGTGCAAGTGTTTGCAAATGCAAGCCAGAGCTTAAAGTACCTCCGGAAGAAACAGACTTTTTGTTGGATCAAAGAACAAGCAGGAAAATGGTGATTGGAGGAGTAGATCTTCGGGTTACTAACCAACGAAAGAAAAGAAAACTGAAAGTCGATCAGTATGAGCGCTACAAAAATCGCAAAGTCGTAGAGAGTGAAGATACTTTTGCAACTGTAAATACACTCGAAAATGTTGCAGGTTCATGTGATAATAACGATGCATCTGAGAAGGCTTCTGAAGAATCCGGTGACAAAGTGTTTGCAGCGACCACGGAAACTTTTGATACCAGAGTCATATCAGATTCATGCGGTGCAGACTCTGACATACTGCCAGATGTACCAAACGACGAAAACGCACCATCAACCTCGAAAGGATTATTTTGGAGAGTGTCTT
Organism: Trididemnum nubilum; assembly: GCA_963965965.1. Taxonomy (NCBI): domain Eukaryota; kingdom Metazoa; phylum Chordata; class Ascidiacea; order Aplousobranchia; family Didemnidae; genus Trididemnum; species Trididemnum nubilum. The sequence goes on from CAWYPQ010000495.1 coordinate 100,929, forward strand.
TGCCTAGTGTGGCCTGTGAATTGGATAGACGTAACATAAGTGACAGATCAGGTGCTGCTATTGTTAGTGCATTTTTAACTGATATGGGCCTTGTATCTGCCGATGACACTTCCAGTGTTAGAGATCGTTCGAAAATTCGAAGAGAACGATCAAAATTGAGAAACGAATTGCAAGAAGAAAATTCTGTGGAAGTTAAAGCTTTATTCTTCGACGGGCGTAAAGACAAAACAAAGACGATAACAAAAGACGAGGGGACTGGCAAATACTACCCAACTTTTGAAAAGGAAGAACATTACACTCTTGTCGCAGAACCGAAATCGGAATATGTTGGGCACGTTGCTGTTCACAAAAGTGATTCTAATACTGTTGCGAACTCCATCATTACCTTTCTTCAGAAATCTAATATCCACAAATCTCGAATACTAGCGATTGGCTGTGATGGTACTGCATTAAACACTGGTTACAAAAAAGGTATAATTCGTCAAATAGAAGAGGCTGCAGGCAAACCAATGCAATGGCTTGTGTGCCTTTTTCATGCCAACGAACTTCCATTGAGACATCTGTTAATTGCAATCGATGGAGTGACACATGGTCCAAGAGCATTTTCTGGGCCAATTGGAAAAGCTCTGGAAAATTGCCATGAGTTGGATGTGATAAATTACCAACCTATCTATAGCAACTTACCGAAGATATCTGATCCAAAGGATCTTAGCACTGATCAACAATTGAAGCACGTTTTGGCAAAAAATAATAAGTCGCATTTCGCTGTTTCGAGAAAATCGCGTTCAAAGTTTTAAACTTTCATTTGGCTCTGTTTTCAAGTGCATCGTAATAAGCTATATGTTACCAAAAAATAATTGAAAAAAAACATACGTTTTTTCTTAGGTAAAACACTTTTAGTAAATAACTGGAATAATACGAAAAACTCATTTTTTGAAAAATGTCACTTATCAACTTTTGCAAAAACATGCTTCAATTATTGTATGAACTGGCTGTTGCCGTTTCTACTGGCAAATGTTCTAAAGATTTAGAGCGACGTACTCCTGGATTGATGCACCATGCTCGCTGGCTTACTACTGCTTGTCGATTGTTGCGTCTTTATATGGCCCAAACCGAACCCTCTGACGGTTTAATCACTCTAGCAACGTACGTTATGAAAGTGTACGTTCCTATGTGGCTTGACATTAAAGCATACAACTCCTGTTTCCATGGAAGCATGCACCTCTGGCAATTGATTCATCGTAGCAGGTACCTACCTCAACGTCTGTTGGATGTGGTGGATTCTGTGATTCAGCGTAATGCCTATTATGCTCATCCTGAAAATCTACTTTTGAGAATGCTGATTGATGACAGAAAGCACATACGAATGTTAGCAGCCAAAAGAGTCGAAGTAGCTAGGGCTACTAGATCAGCTCAACCTATCAGGGTATTCAAAGTGCCTAAAGTTGATTTTCACTGTGAAGATTGCATTGATCTTATTGATTGGACGGATTCGATAACAACTGCTCCTCCACTACTGCGAAACCTCTCTAATCAAACTTTGAAGAGTCTTGCAGAGAATCCTGTGGATTGTGAAACAGAACTGGTTGCCATTCCTTGCCATTCCCAAGCTGTAGAAAGGCTGGTAAAACTGGTTTCAGAGGCTTCCTTTAGTATTAGTGATGCAAATCAGAGAGATGGAATGGTTAAAGCAACATTAAGGTCGCGCAGTGCCATGAGCGCATTTAACACAAAATCGGAATTTGTAGGCCTTGTTCAATAATAGACCAACTTTTCAATGCCGGAAAACTTTGTAATTTTGGCTTAATAATTTAGTAGTAGACCTCTGACTTGTGCCATAATGTAAATAGTTTTTGTGATTTGGCGAATTGAACTGCTGTGCAGCAAGCCACCATTATGTCCTCTTTGGAGTTTGTACTCGTAGCTATTTTTGTGATTCGGGTACCACTTAACACACTGTTTCTATCGCCTATGTTTTGAAACATTTAACACAATTGCTACATATGACTATTTTGAGGCTATTTGAAAAATATTTTTCAAATACCTCATTTTTCTTCTCTTTTTTCAAAACTACGATTCGGTGTGTTGCAGCAATATAACAGTTTACTGTGAGAAGAAATTGTACCGTGTATAAAATCGCTAGTACACTAATCTTTTAGAAGATAAAAATAACTGCTTTTTTGCTGTAGATTTACCAGACATTGCAATAAACGCGCAAGATTCAGCTATTATTTTTGGTTCAAAAATAACAACTTTTTAACAATTTTGGCAAAATTTGAATGGTTTTGGGGCGGTACTTAATGAAGATAAAGAAATAAAATATTTTCAGGCTTTGATATACTGCTGAATGGCAATGCTATGGCAGTTGGGAGATTTCTAAATTTGAAAAAAAACTTTTACTGCTGTTCAGAATTAAAAAAAAAAATTTGTTTAAAAATAACGATTTTTAGCAGTTTTGGAAAAAAATTGAGTGGTCCTGGGGCAGTACTTAATAAAGATACAGGAACAAAATATTTTCAGGGTTTGATATACTGCTGAATGGCTATGCTATGGTGATTGGGAGATTTCAAAATTCGAAAAAAAATTTTGGTGCTCCACCCTATTAGTCATACGATTGGGCAATTTTGATTGGCTGATTTGGACTTGGTCATTTTTTCTCCAAAAGAAGTGGACTTGAGTATTTTTAGCCCAAAAAACGACGCTCTCTGAGAAAATGCAATTTTTGGTAAATGGACTTACGCGGTTCTTTGTCGAAAAATATATAGCACAGGTTGTGAAGAATTCAAAGCAAAATGCATTGAGGGTGAAAACTCAATTTTGATAAAATGTGACTTCATCATTTTTAGTTCTAAACCCTTCATTTGCTCCCAAATTACTGCTCATCAAGAAGCTATCTTGAAAAAACTTGCCCTCATGCACAGGTTGGTACGTATGTGTGAACATGCTCAAGTCAACACGCGCATAATTTGCGTGTCATTATTTTGATTGCGTGCCTATTGCTTTTTTTCTGTTTTTGCTTGTAGATTTTAAGCAATATCACGCGTGTACAGTATACGTGCAATCGGTAAAATCCGCTCTATTTAAAAAAGCAAAAAATTGCCTCTCATCGCAGTAATGAATTCCAAATAAATTTAAACCACTTAGCTAATCAAAACAAAGATAGTTGTTTAAAATAATTTTAACTCTTTTAAGTCGTCTAAGTTTAATTTCAATCCAAAAAAAAGTGGAAAAACAACCAATCAGATTCTGAGACCAATATATTACTTTTTCTTCCGTGTTTTGCAGTACAGCCTTGATGACCTGTGGCAGTACAGCGTGATAGGCAGCTAATCTTAAATCTTCCAACTAGTGCAAAAGCGCTGTATTGTGAATGCTTTTCACTCCACGCAATAAATACAGCAATAACCATAATCTGATATCAAAACAAGTAGCAACAAAATGAGAAAAAATAAATTTTTAACAAGCAAAACAGAATAATTGACCTCTGTCTTTTGACTACTTTGACAATTAATAATCCAAATCAAGTCCTTCTCCGAAGTTTGCGTAGCCCTAGCTTTTTGACTCACGTGATACAAAGAATAAAATGTGGTTAAAAAAATCAAAGATTGGACGTGCTTGAAACTGGGAAAATGATGCTTGCAGCAAGAAATTGAGAAGAGTGGAAAACGATTGCTGCCTCCTGCATTATGAAACCCAGACGGACAGATGAAATTTGCGGACGTGTGGAGTGCGATTAGTTTATTATTTTCGAAGAAAAATAGATTTAAAAAAGCACGTTTAAAAATGAAGAACAGCTTGAGAAAACTTAAACGTTCTTCAAAATGTGATAAAGAACAAAGGTTAAAAATTTCATTAAAAAATCATGTTCGTGATCGTAGGATATCGAAATACAGCAGAACTCCGATTATTCGAACTAATTAAAACTAGGGGTGGTTCGGATAAGTGATTTGTTCGGATAATCAAACAACATGCAGTATTAGGAAAATTCATCAGTTAGGCTACTGCAACATGCAATACTGTATTACGAATTACAAAAATACATCATTTACAGTACACAAACATTGGGATTTATTGTATACTATTAATGCTGAGAGTATAGTAATCACTCATTTTTTTTGTTTTAAATTTGCTTAAGTCGTAAGTCCTAGCAAATTGATTTAATGACTTTGATTGAAGTCGTGTTCAACTAACAGGCATTTCGAATAATAGGCGTTTGGATAATTGGCGTTCGACTGTAATAAAAATCTACACAAAATGTCTTTTTTGGTAGGTTTCATTTAAAGCAATCCTTGCCCGCGAGATCGCCACACGATTCGGCAAAACCAAAGCATTTGCTGCTAGCGCTTGCTGATGGTGAAGTGGTAAAGAATCGGACTTAAACTTGCAAGGGCAAAGATTCGGTTCCCTACAGTCGCAGTTTCCGCAAGTGGTGTAAACACCTGTGTCAAAAAACTGCTTTGTGTTTTTTCTAAATTTGCAATATTTTTGCCTTGTTTGAAAAAAATATTTACCGTTGGACAAACTCACTACCAATACACGCATTTATAATAGTTTGGAGCAATTTAAAACATTGCCAAGTTAAATAATTATAGCAAATTACACCCTCTCTTTGGTAAGTTTCTGCTTTTATTAAAATAGTAATAATTAATTATTAATTTTGTAGCATTAACCGTTTCAAGGCTGGGCTTTTTGGTCACCATAGAAAACTGGGGGGGGTCAAGCTTAACCGCGCTGTTTGAACGCTTATATCTTTGTAAATACACGTGTTAAAGTTTCGAAAAAAACATCAATGTGCCAAGAATTTTATACACTTTTTTGCCAAAGTTTGATATTCCAAAAAAACTTTATGATAATTAAGAAATTATTAGTTTTTGTGACCCCACTCAAAATCAGCTTATTTTCAGAAAAAAGAGAAAAAAGAGAAAAAAGAAACAAGAGCGGTTACGCGTCGACAGGTTGCGGTTGAATGACTCAATGACACGCAAAACTTTTATCGCGAGACCACCTTAGCGTTTTGACTTTTGACTCATCTGTAATCTTTTTCAACAAGTCAAAAGGGCATAGCAAAAATCTAGCTCTTCAATAACATGACTAAAATACCTCAATAAGCAATTTTACTGTTATCATTTTGTTTTTCCTCGAGCGTCATCACTACTGTTCATTACAACATTTTTATGACACCCAAAGCTTTTTGGCTAAACCACCTGACTCGCACATAATTATGACATTGAATTAGCAATCAAATTAGCGAGCATTTTTATTTTACAAAAAAATAATTACCAGTTATAATTTGCAGTTAATTAAGTCGCGTCCTATATGAAAAAAAGTCTGCTAAATATTCAAACACTCAAGTGTAAAAATATGGAAAATCAAAATATGTTTGTATGATTAGTTTGAAACAATTCCAACCAGCAATTATGCGTGTTTAGTAAAAATCTTATCGATTTGCATAAAAGTTGGCGAAACTTTTCTGGCTTATTTCTGAAATGTGACAAAAGATTTGATCAACCTATATTGACGCATTATGCTCCGATGGAACTTCAATATTGGGATTTAGCGAATTTCATGATATTCCGAATTTTTCGCAGTTACCAAAAAATGCTGCGGAAAAAATTCTAAAATATTTCTGGTGCTGCCGCTGCAAGTCCACGAAAGAAAATAGACCCAATTTGAAAATTTGATGTTTTTCCTGCAAACAAAAATATACCGGTACCGATTCACGCAGGAAAATGAAACAACAAAAAAAAATGCAGAGCAATCTTTCTGAAGAAAGTTTGCGAAAAGACAATGGCCATTTTTTGGAAATAACTCAGGGCCGTTTTCAAAGAAAGGCGTTACCGTTGAGTGTGTTATATTAATGGAAATCTAATAATATGTGATATTAAGGCGTAGAAGCGTATAAAATATTAGCTATTTTCTAAACGCTGCCAAGGATGGAACATAACAATTAAACTTGCGGTAAATTTTTACCAAACGTTTGTGAATACTGGCGTAGTTAATTCTTTGCACACAGTACTATATATGTTTTCCGCCCACTAAGGTAACCACAAAGTAACAAAATTGTAATTGAATACTTTTATTTTGCTCTTCATTTGGGATTTTATAAAACCTTCAAAATAGTTTGAGAAGTTGTTGACAACAAAGCACTAAACCAGGGGCGGCTCGATGGAAGCTGAAAAAACAGCAGCATATCCTGCATCGTCTGATCGTTTTTCTTTTTTTAATAATATTTTTATTTTTATTTTGGAGGTTTTTAGCTTTAGCGACCAGTAAATAATTAATCATCTTCACCCCCCCTCTCTCCCGCTTGACCGCAAAAATTAGAAAATTATTGCATTTTCATAGCTATTTTAATATAAAAAAAATTTTGGAAACTCTTGAGAAAAACTGCTCACTTTGCAGCTTTTATAACGCATTGAAAATGTACGCGGTGACGTCACAGCTAGTCTATCTTCACTCCCTGTTTTGATAAATAGACAAAAATAAGCTGCGGCTCGCGTAGCTTTTTGGCTTGTTGAGAAATGTAAAAATGTGTTTTTGGATGGCAAGCATTGAACTATTGAATTTATCACATCTTGTTCTGTTATAGGATGCTGCGAATGGTGTAGACTGTAGAGTCGTGGAAAGATATGCGCTAAGCTAGAACGTGACATCGCAAGTGATGTACGGGGACTTCGCGGCTGTATCCAAATTTGACTGAACTTTATTATGCTTTTAAATAGCGACCCAATTGCGTTAAATGACATTGTTAATATGTGGTTGCTGATAGTCAGATGAATAATTTAAATGCGCCTCTTTCAAATTTTTTTCACTAACTTTAACGGCTTGTGGTTATGTGCTTTTGATATTTAAATGTCTCAAAAAATGCCCGCGTCTCGGCGTACCGCTTTTGGATTTGAGATATTACAATAGATGAGATATAAATTTTGATTAATCACAATAGTAACTGCGAAGTAGATTACAATTGACATGGAAAGGTCATTTTTGGTAATACGTTTAGTCACATTTTTTCGTCGCAGTTGAATTTATCTACGACGTTGACTTTCTGGAGTCCAAATGTTTTTATATGTTTGGCAGCTTACTCTTTCAAAATAGTCACGAGCAGCCTCTGCACTAGACTGTATAGTGTATAAGGACTTATAGTAGCGAACCACGCAACATAGCAACCAGCAAATGCGCAACTAAACTAGTTACACATATGCACAATTAAAAATTTGCAGCCGCAAAAATCAGTTTTTGTTCGCAAACTTTAGCATTTCCAATAGTTTAGTTTGTGGTTTTGGCCCCACAACTTCGTTTACCCTGATCTGTTTGTAACGTTGTGCATTAGCAATAAGTATTTCGTCTACATGCATGATAATAGACAAAAATCTGGCTTGAGATGAAAGTCCGCATACTGCCTTTTCCGCCCGCGAAAGCGAAATATACGTGAAGACCAAAAATATAAGGTTTCGTTTTTAAAAAGGGACTGCTTTATGCTAGAAATACAAACGACAAACGAACAAAAAGGTTTTCATCGTGCTGAATGGCTGTTGCGCCCCGCGGCAATGGTTTCCCTGGCGGTTTTTCCTCCACTCCGTTGTACGCCACTAATATACCTACAATTATATTTTATAATCTGCAACAATGATGGTAATTGATACGGTTGGTAGTTTTTACATAATTTTCTTTGCCTCTGAGGAACCAGCAGTACTACTCTGCAGTTCACAAATAGATCAAAAAAAGAAAATAATTGATTTTCTTTTATGCTGTAACGTACTATAGCTCATCAAGCCGTTCTTCTAATTATCAGACACGTAGCCAGCAGGATAGTTTAGGAAGAGCAATATCTTTTCGATCATTTTGGTGACTGCATGGTTTTAAAACAAATAATTTTTGTTTTGCTAATGCAATTTGCAGAAGTTTTGCATTCGTTTCTTGTTATTATGAAAAGTTTTAGTGGTAATAAATTCCTAAGGCTATTAGAAATTTAGGGTTAAAGCCGCAGCTACCGGAAACAATGGGTTTTGGGGCCTTTGCTCCCAGCGCTCAAAGATTTTGCGATGTTTTTTGCAAAAACCAAAAAAACAATTTCAGGCCTATTTTGGTTAAAATTAGTTATTGCTTATGAGACCGCACATAACAGGAATGCAAAGCATGATTTAAATGGCTGCGTAAAAAAGCTAAAAGAGCGATGCCTCAAATAGTAATAAGAAAATTTTATTCATTTTAATTCTAGCCATGATACAAATCTGTTATTCGAAAAACTAGCAAGTTTTATCAACTTACCTCAGAGTATCCCCCATGCCCCCCCTAAAACATAAACACTTATTGGATTAGCTTACCTTAAGCATTGTTAGTCAGCAATCAACTTTGATCATGTTTGATCGAATTATTTTACTGTTATTTTTAAGTTAAATTTTTAAAGAAATTTATGCCCCCTCCCAAATAAATATAACAAAAACGAATTTGAAGCCTCTTCCTTTTTCCCGGCTAGGGCTGTAATTATTTTATTAATGAAATGTAAAGCAGCAAGTTTCTGCGAACTACAATATATTTGTGATTCTTGATGCGTGCATTCCATGCAACTAGATTTAGCGAAATCGCGCAATATATTATTCAAAACTACAGCTCCCAATTTGTTAAGTAACATCAAACACGTTAGGTTTAAAATTTTTTTTTCATATTTTCAAAGCTATATAGGCCACTGGTTGTCAACTTATGCAATGCCGCATATACATTTTACTTCAAAAGTTCATTATCTTACCAATGCCTAAGCTTTTGATAAAGCTTTGTTGATTTGTTAGTGAACTGTCAACGTGAGTAGAAAAAGAAATTGCCGGTATAGGTTGTTGTACAGTATTCAATTTTTAAACAAACGGAATTTTGTGTTCTGTCTAACCAAACGATGAATGACATGCTTGTAGCCTACCAGTCGATTAATTATGTAATTAAAAATTGAAAAGTATGCGGATATTTACCATATACTGCATTATGCAATCAAGCAACTGACTGTCAATGATTTTTACTGATTTTTTGCTCCTTTTACCTTACTATAATGCAAGTAAGATTTGGGTGGGGTGAAAAATAAACCTTATGTGAATCCCCAGACTCTCCCTTGACAATGGGACTGCTAATTATCGCAAAGTAATGTACAGCGAATCTTTGCTGCAGTAGTATGTAACAATTTGTTTCTAATCTTAATTGAATGCTGTGGCTTTGAATTTCTACTATATTTTGACCAGTAGCGGCCACGTAACCAGTGGGGGCTAAGGGGGCTGAAGCCTTTACCCTCAGCCAAGTCAGTTGGGAAATTTAATTCAAAAATGCATGCTTTTAAACGTGCTTTGAACCATTTCTTTTCACAAAAAAGTATAAAGGGAACTGAATCGGCTATCGGTAGTATAATTTTGTCAAAAAGTTTCCAAATCTTTACAAGATTAGTTGCTTATGGCTCAACACACGAGCGAATTGTCATTGAAATAGCGTTAATACTTATTTTGGAAAATTACAAATATTGCCAAGTGGCCAAACCATGCCTCCTAACGGCTGCTTGTGCCCCCCCTTTTGGTTCACTAAAGATACTTGTTTAGAACATATCGTTACAAAAAGACAACTAACTATTATGTGAAAAAGGAATGGTAACGTTCAATCTTATCTGCACTCTAGCAGTAAATTAATGTTTTTGAATATTAAAAGTATTGCGGTTCAAGTTTCAAATACCAGCTTTAGCAATCACGGTTTATACCTCTGAACCCATTAGGTCATGAATTAGGCTATTCATATCAATTTCAAAACCACGAGCGTTTGCATTATATGCAATTCAAAGAATTGTAAGCCTAAAGTCAGTGTTTCTCAAACCATGGGTCGGAATGCACATCAGGTCGCTAAACGTTTAGGGATAGTGGTACAAACAAGGGCTTCTCTCCCCCCTCCCCTTGGCCAAATCACTTGGTAACTTTAACCTTAAAATGCAGGCGTTTTAATGTACTTTGGACTTGACCTGTAAGTAAAGCAAGGACTGAATGGACTGAATAATTTAATTTTTTCAACTGGCTTCCAAAGCTTAGCAATTTATTTCTTTCAAATAGCTTTAAAAACGTGCGATATGGGATCTAAATGGCGTTAAAATGGCTATTTTTCTCAAAACATGAAAAAAATCTTCCAGCGGCTGAGAGCTTCACCCCCAGACCCCCGTCTATGATGCCTTTGAATTGCACCATTTTGCTTAGCTGGACATGAAATTGATGCATTTATCAAACAAAAAATTTCAACTTTTGGTTCAAGCTCCTTTTCCCCCTTTAGCAAAATCTTGGTTCAAAATGTTTACTAGTGTGTAGGAGTGTACAGATGTCGACTGATAAAATAGTGTTTTTTTTTAATGGCTAGCTCTTTGTGTTTTTAGAGCATACTCAAGCTTGTTTAGGTCACAGTGACCATTGCAAATAAATTTTTCAAGCAATTAAGGACCAGAACCGAAAAGCTAAGAAACTCTATCGGCCTTATATGCCTTTTTTTTAGACATGAACACAATATTTTGTGAATTGCACTTAATTTTCAATTGTGCGAGATCAATTTTAATAGTTCAGTTTATTTTAGTGCCCCCTCACTCTCGGCAAGTACCCACTTCGTTTGCTGTGGGCTGTGATGGCTCTTCAAGAAGCTGTAGGCTAGGCTCCCACACCCCCACTTTGGAATGCAGACAATTTTAACCGAGGGTTTTAGCCCCCGTAGCAAAATTCTGGTGGCGCCCTGATTTTCGCAATTTTTGCGCAGCAGCAGCAAAAATATATATACTGCAATTAAATGCACATTATTTTAAATTTAGTGGCATTATCCCAATTGCAGAGTTTATCTAAATCTTGTCTCGCGTTTTTGAAAAATTTAGAAAAAAAAGCACTGTAATTTTTCCACCGTTGTATCGAAACCATCTTGCAGTCAAATTTATCATAAAGTTATTAAAAATACAATGTTGAAAGTTGAAACCCACCTATTTGAAACACAATTTGCATAAGTGCATATAAAAAACGCAACTTCGGCAGTGGCAACAGCATTTTAACAAGAAAAAAATATATAAACGCTTTTGGCGTAAGACATAGCTGGTCAAAGTTGCTTATTTGTCTATTAATTGTTTGCTTAAATTCCGCGTAAATATTGCAATAGCCAATATGTATCGAAACGCGATAAAAGAAACCATTTTCGAAGCCAGCAACTACCTTTCGATTGACAGCTCTCAAGCTTTGCATCTGCTGTATGTACCATTTGTACCACGTACTTGTGCAATATGCAGTACATAAATCAGCAATCGGAAAAATCTAATATAATTGGCCCATTAAGTCGAAACTATGGTTTTGTTTTTCAAACATATTCAAAAAGCGTTACCTCAATAACAATAAGCACAATAAAACTGTAACATTGAACTTATTTTGTTGGTTTTGTAATTTGTACGCACGAATTGTAATACAAACAGTAAAATAAAACTTTGACCAGGCGACAGAAAGACCGTAATATGGAAACACAAATTCTTTGCTTGTTTGATTGATGATCTCACTTAGTTGTAAAAGATTCTTTGCTACGATCAATAAGATTTTTCTGAACAAAATAACAGCCGTTTTTATGACGAAATGCTATTCGTCATAGCGCCTTGCCATTCCGCACTCGACTGACGGCCGAGAATTTCAATGACTCACTCAGAACGCATAATTTCGATATACGTCGTTAAGCATGCGTGGCTCATTCTCGCCTATTCTCTTTATTTACGAAAACCAGAACTTGACCTATGTACTGATTTTAACAGTTAATAACTCGCTTTATAGTTCGTAAAAAATTTTTAAATTTTTATCAATGGAAGCAGAATTTATTAACTTAAAAAGTCAAGGAATCTGATCGACTATCTTCAAGTAGCTTTAAAACAATAGGCGTTTAAAAAAAGCGCGTGCACATGTAGCCCCCCCCCCAGTCCAGATAGGGTTAAGTAATATACGAAAATGCCGCAAAATGGCACAGCAATATTTGCAAGAAATGGCTTTGAATTCTAATTTTTCAGATTGGCTCCTACGACTACGAGTCTTTTTGTGTGAATAAGGGAGTTTACAAATTTTCTAACATTTCAAAGGCATCAAAATCTACTGTACATACTACTATTGAGCAGTCGGGCCGCAACAGGCCAATCACGTAACTATGACGTAACAACAGACAAGTTTTTCATACAATTAAGAAACATCATAAACTAGCAACAAAAATATTTTAACAAAAATAAGTTTACTCTGCAAATTTTATTATGAACAAAAAACATTGTACAATAATAATTGTGGAAAGCTATACTTTTATATGGTTAAGCAGAGATGGATTGCAATATCACTCACAGAGCTAAAAAGATTTCCTTCTAAGCGCTGATCTGATCGATTAGTAAAACTGAATGATGCTGCTAACGTAAATGACTGCACAATTTTTCGCTGTTTCCAACCAACAGAATTCATCGAAGGTGAAGTCAAGGACACAAAGCTCGAGGCCAAGATCAAGGACACAAAAAAAAAATTCGAGGCCAAGGCCCAGGACAGCCCTTCCGAGGACAGACTTTTTCTAGACGAAGGACAAAAATGCTCGAAGCCAAGGCCAAGGACCAAGAACACAGGCGCAAATGTTTTCCAAAAAAATTAAAAAAAAAAAAGGTCTCCAAAATATTTTTTTCAGGCGATCTCCAAATAAAAACGTCTTCAAAAATTTGTTTCAGGCAATTTCCAAAACAGGAATGCAAAAAAGGTCTTCGCAAACTTTCCGCGAGGTTTCTGGCGGTTTTCAACAAAATTTTAAAGGTTCAAAGCTATCCTCCAGCCGAGGACAGGGCAATTTTTGAGGACTTGAGGCTTCAAGGCCAAAGTCAAGGACTTGACCTTTGAAGCGAAGGCCAAGAACTTCAAAATGTTTCTCGAAGCCAAGGACGTCCTTGAGGACTCCACCTCTCGTATTCATTGCTGTATTCGATAGTTAGAAATAGCTTTGGTTGATTTATTGGTTAATTGCATCTTTATTCTCCAAAACATTCCAAAACAGACATTGACATACTTTATCAAAATACAAGTTTACTGTATGAATCAAAGCTCCAATTTGGAATAAGTGCTTTCCACTACATCACCGGATGACAGCAGCAAAGTGCAAGTATTGTTTTGTTCTAGAACGTCTTCGAAACATTGTGTCTTTGAGAGGCTTGATTCTGCATGTTGTATTGCATCTTCATTTTCGTATAGATTTTGATCACCTGGTGTTGCAATTTTATACACCTTGGTCGTACGCTTGCTCAAATCTTTTTGCTTTGGATTGATCTGTTTGTGAAATGTCGTAGGCAACTGGTTCTTCTACCAGCTCATCTTCCAGCTTGTTTTGTTCTGCAAGTATCAAACCTTTAAAAGACCAATTATTTGCACTGGTTGCCGGGTTGGCAAATTGGTAAGCATCAGCTGGGTGCTGCTGGCTGAGTTCAACCGGTTTAGAAACATTATCTAACTGTTCTGATGCCTTGACTGTGGCATTCGCGAATTTGTAAGGAGAAGTTTGGTTTACATTTATTGTATTACTTGGTGGTAATTGCGGTAATTTGTGGTGACGACATCTTACAAAAACATGCAAAATGCAAAGAACGACGATTAATGCGACAGCCACTCCAATACCAATGTAAAAGCCCATGCTGTCCGACTTAGCGGTTCCTGATGAGGACTAAGGTAAGCATTCAGCAGGAATCGTTGCGTTGATGCATTCTTCTGCCATAATTGCTGACTCATTATCATTAGAACACAACATAACATCAATAGCGTCAAGCCCTTCATTATACGAACGCTGTCTGGTCCTAACTCGCTCTCCTACTGAGTTACAACCAGTTGTAATGCATAGCCCTTCAGTACAACTGCCCCAGAAATGAATGCAGTCTGTCTCTTCTACAGCGGACCAGTGGCATTGCATAATTTCTGTTCTAAAGCATCTCCATCGCAATCCACGCATGATCTTCTACGCATAATGTACGCAGACGTCGCACAACTTGTTGTTTTGATCCAATTTGTCCAATACAGTTTGTCGCAGTTTTTCCTCAAGTACGAATTCTCACCAGTTGCCAAGTATTCCCAATCTTTCCACTTTTGTGTATTATCTTTAGAGCGAGTCCAATGATTCACTTTTACGTCCAACACAATATTATTGCAATCTGCTGGGTTAAGAAAAGTTTTTAAAATGTCAAACGAATATAAATGAAAGTAAGCAAAATTTTCTGTTGTATTTATTGTTGCATTCTAGGTTGTATTTAATTGGGCAACGTTAACTAATCTCTTAACTATGACTTCATTTTCTAGTAACTGGCTGTGTCAACAAGAACCTTCTTTGACAATTTTATATTCAGTCCAACGGGTTGGGCAAATGATTCCTTTATGAACAAAAATAATTGTAAAAACCACCATTAAGCCTCCCAAGGTTTTCATTTATCTTGAATAACAATTGTAGAATCTTCGGCAAAAGTCAATGACATCAACTACAGGGCATGGCAGACAAAAGCGGCAACTGAAATAGAATATGAAGGAATTTATGACAGTAGACGGGATACGCAGATGTTCAATGGTGCGGAGATAGCCCTAGCGCTAAGGTAGTGCATATCACAAACCAGAGTCTGAAAGCAATGGATGTGTTGAATCAAACCAACAACCCTTACACGCAATCGTTGGAAGCAATATGCTATCGGGGCAGAAATGCCTGTCCCACCAATCCAATCTAATTTAAATAAAAGCCATGAGAACACCAAATTTGACGTGATGGCTGGTGTTCACCAAAATTATTTTTAAATTTTAGTTTTTAATTGATGACGTCATCACAGCAAAGACGTCAGAGTCTTATTTTAAAAAAGTTACGTCATAGGTGGTTCAAACTTTGCACAAAACTTTGTATTTGATACTGAAATCATAGAATACCTACTTCAAAGTAATTATGTCACAAAAATGATTTGCGACGCCATTTAAGTTAAATGTATGGGTCAAAATATGATCAAATTTTAAAAAGTGACTTGAAATTGGTAAATAGGTAAATTTCAACATTGGAAAACCTCCGATTTAGGAAAAATTTCTTA